>VDFB02360750.1:0-16851 GCA_007258455.2 Sequoia sempervirens | reverse complement strand
TTAATCAATTGAACCTTAACCTAAAATTTTAAAGTTTCTTAACTTAACCATAAAGTTATTTGTCTCACTGTAACCCCTATTTTGAAGTGTTTCAGATTACATGCTCATAGACAAAGATGTAAATTCCCTAGAAGAGTGTCTTTCAAGTTTGAAAAGTGTAGATGGAAAACTCAAAATTTGAACTGGTTGTCACTGACTCTTGGCTCACCCAAATAGTTGATCATTGCACTAAGATGTGCATATTCAATCGAAAGTTAAAATTCATAAAACTCAGACTAAAAGAGTGGAATATCCAAGTCTTTAGAAACCTTTTCAAAGAAAGGATCTCCTTGAAAGTAGAATGGCTAAGATCCAAAAAGACCTCTAAAATGATTTTTCTTACATCCTAATAGAAGAAGAGAGGAATCTCATAATTCAATTGGATGGTGTCTATAGTTTTAAATAAATCTATTGGAGACAAAAATCAAGGATTAAATGACTTAAATAAGGTGTAAAACCAAATTTTTTCATTTAACATGCAAAATTAGAAGGTAAAGAAACATAAATGAATAAACTTATGATAATCCTGACACCATCAAGGCTTCCTTGGTTTCCTCTTGGGAAAACATGCTCGTGGAGGAAAATGAAGACAAAAAAGAAAAGAAAAGAAGGATCTCTTCCTGTATCATATCGCAATCTTGGATGATGATTCTAAATTCTAATTTAAAGTAGCTAAATATGTCATTAACGAAGAATGTAGCTAACAATATCGTCATGGAAGAAAATATTTTACATCATTGTCACGAGTTTACAAGCATGCTTGATTGTAAGTATCGTCTAGCATAAACATCACATATTGCATATATGCTTGCCTACACCTCACTTGGAGAGATTGAGTTTGGGTGGAATATGTGAATAAATATAGATTGCTATAGGCAAGATATAAAATTGTATTGAAATATTGGATATATGCTCATCAATCTGGTCAAAAACTTTATGTCACCTATAATTTTGTGCCAACTGAAAGGTCATTTTTTGATCTAACAATTATACTTGAACATAACTAAAAATTTAACAATGTTTGCAAGAATTTTAGAATAAACACTTGGATTCTTAAATATTGACACATATTAACTTTATGTCTCTCTCTTCCCCATATTCTCTCTCCCTCCTCTACCTATCTCTCTCCCTTTCTCCCTCCCTCTCTCTATCTCTTCCCATCTGAGCTCTCTCCCTATACCCCTATCTATCTTCGTATGTCAACCTCTTTGTCCCTTTCTCTTCCCATATATCTCTATATCTATGTCTTTCTCTTCCCATTTATCTCTGCCCCCTCTCTCTCTCCCCTTATTTCTATCTCCCTCTCCATTTCTATTTGTCTTTCTCTACTTATCTCTCCCTATATCTCTATCGATTTTTCTCCCTCTTCCTCTCTCATTCTATATTCATCTCTACCTCTATCAATTTGTATCACTCTTCCTATCTCACTCTATATTCATCTCTACCTCTATATTCCTCCCTCCCCCTCCATCTGTAGAAATGTCTCCCTGTCTCTACCCATCCATCTCACTTCCTATCTCTAGAAATGTCTCCCTCTCTCTATCTTACTCATTCCATCTCTTCTACTCTATATCTTTATCTTTATTTCTCACTCATCTCTCTATCTCTTTCAATCCATATACTGCTCAATCTCCCTCTCTCACCTATCTATCTCTTTCTATCCATATACTTCTATATGTATATCTCCCTATGCATCTATCTCCCTATCTCTTTTCCTATCTCTATCTATCTCTCTATATTAGCCTCCCCCTCTCGCTCTCCCTCTCTCCCCCTCTCTACATATATCTCCCTCTTCCCCATCTTCTATCTCTCCCTCCTCTACATATCTCTCCCTTTCTCCTCCTCATCTCTCCCCCATCTCCTATTACCCCTCTCCCTATACCCCTATTCATCTTCATATCTCAACCTATTTGTCCCTTTTTATCCTCCTCCCATATATCTCTTATATTCATGTCTTCTCTTCCCATTTATTCATCTCTCCCTCTCTATCTTCCCTATTTATATCTCCCTCTCCATCTCTATTTGTCTTTCTACTTATCTCTTATATCTCCTTTATATCTCTATCTTTCCATCTCTCTCTCTCTCTCTTATATATATATATATATCCCCTCTATCTCCCTATCTCTATATATTTATTTCTCCCTCTATCTCTCTCTATATCTCTATCTATTTTTATCCCTTTTTCTCTCTCATTCTATATTCATCTCTACCTCTATCTATAGGGAGAGATAAAAAGGTGAAGCATTTGACCTTCCCAAAGATCCACCAATCTCAACACTACTCCCAACTATTTTGAGCATTTAAGTACATATTGTATGCTAGATTAGGAGGCATGTGTCAAAGCTCATATTTATTGATGCAAAATAGGTCCAAAGTCACAAATTTGACGTAGAGTTAGTTATAGTTTTGTACAAAATTTCAAGTGCCACATAGAGAAAAGATATTCCAATTTTTTATATCATGTCATCAAATTTGGCACTTCATCAAGATTTGCATCTTCATCAACATTAACAAAAGCAGAGGTATGTACTTGAATCCCTTGCATTTAAATTTTTCTCTATATATAAATATTTTAATAATTTCCTTCAAATCCATAATATATATATTAGTGTGTATTTATTTATTGCAATAAAGAATTAACCTAAGTAACACATTAAGAATTCTAAGGATTTGTGCTTGGAAAAAATGCATAACAATTTTTTGTTGGACGTCTGTTGTATATTTAGAAAGCTTAAAAATATGAATAGGATTTTAAGGCCATATATATTATGGTAGCCATAACAAGAAGGAAGGAAATCTATTATCAATTTTAATATGCAATTTAATACCATATGAAAATCACATGTAGTATTATCTAAAATTAATTCTTGACATACATTCTTATAAAATACACTTACCATTCAATAAACTTCTCCTGAAAGAAACCCTAAGGAATACTAATTGAACCCTAATTGTAGATTCATAACCCTAATTGAACCCTAATTGTAGATTCATATAACTCTAATCATAACCCTGGGCTTAACACTAATCCTAATCAAACCTAACCCTAGCCTTGTGTTATCATGGCATAATCTAATTATCTCTTATCTAAATTTGGGTTGAATTATTTTTCCTTTATTTTTAATTGCATATATTTTTTGTTTATTAGATCTTATTTTATGAATATATGCAAATATAATTTTACTTCTACATTCATTCTATGCCTATTTTTTCATGATATTTTAACATTCATTTTCTAGGAATATTAGATCAATCTCACACATATAAATATGAAACTCCTCAAAATTTTAAAATAATATTCAAGTTTCTCCACTTCAATTTATCATTTATGTTATTTGAATTAAAATATTTTAAATCATACTCTTAATTCATCTAAAAAAGAAAACAAATTATTATATATAATTTTTTATTAAATACATTTTAACTTTATTTCTTGGATTGTATAAATATCTTCTTTTATTTATACATTTGGATCAGTTTATTTACAATATATAGTATAAATATGTGGTAAGAATCGGGTATTATCATCAATGATTGAGTGCTTCTCTCCCCTAATAAAATGTTTTTCTTTTATTTTGCACCCTACTATGACTACTGGGATTCTCCCCTAATAAATGTTTTTATTTCGCAGAGGGACAAGTTCACATGGTCATAGATCAATCATCGTGTGATCTCAGTCGTTCCCCGCCATCCCGCGATGACCCCATCAGTTGATCACGATATCACAGGTGAGTGCCACGTGTACTGGGCCCTCTCCCCTAATAAATGTTTTTATTTCGCAGAGGGACAAGTTCACATGGTCATAGATCAATCATCGTGTGATCTCAGTCGTTCCCCGCCATCCCGCGATGACCCCATCAGTTGATCACGATATCACGAGTGAGTGCCACATGTCTCATCTGGTGAAGCCGAAGGAATGATAAATATTTTGATGGGTCTTTAATACATTATGTTGCGGGTTACTAAAGAAGTTATAAGATGCATGTGTTTTAAATCAACGGAGATGTTATAATCCCGATAGAAAGGTGCTCGATGGTTAATAACAAGGTTGGTGACTGTGTTGAATGAACAAGATTTCCAATGGTTGAGATCCACGGTTGCCCGCCATCGCGTGATCAAAAGTTGCGAGTTCTTTATTGATTGCGATATCACGGGCAGGCGCCACATGTCTCATCCGGTGAAGCCAAAGGAATGATAAATACTTTGATGCGTCTTTAATACATTATGCCACAGGTTATATTTATTAATGTCTTAATATTAGTTTATAAATTGAACATTAATTATAAATATTTTAAAATCAATTAAGTATTTCAATCTAAAATTTTAATATTTGACATTACAAATAAAAATTAAACTAAATTCTAATTTTAAAATCCATAAAATATTTATTATCTATTTAGTTTTACTAATTATCTAATACAATTAAATTAAATTAAATTAAATATTCATTTTATATTAATTAAACAATTATTAATTAGAATTTTATGAATAAATTAACAAATAAGATCTATATAAAAATCAACTTTTCTATTTTTTCTTTGTGTCCAACCATTTCATTTTCTAAAATTATACTAAATTCTAGATATCATAATTAAAACACAAACTTTCCTTTGAGCCTATTCTAATCCTAACCCTGGGCTTAAACCCTAACCCTATTTGGACTCTAACCCTTACCCTAATTGAACACTAAATCTAATTGTAATTGACCACTACATAATTGAATTCCTACTCCTAACCCTAACCCTAACTCTAACTAAACCCTAAACCTAATTCTAATCAAACCCTAACCCAAACCTACTTGATTCATAATCCCAACCCTAACACAAACCCTAATTGAACTTTAAAACTAACCTTAATTAAGTATTAACCCTAATTGAACATTTATTGAACAATAGTCCTAATTGTACCATAACCCTAACTTTGAACTATAGTTGAACTCTAATCCTAACCCTAACACTAATTCTTATCCTAATTGAACCTTAACCCCAACCCTAACCTTAACCTTTACCCTATTTGAACTCTTATTGAATTCATAACCTTACTCAAACCCCCAACCTCATCCTCAATCCTAACCCAAATTGAACATTACTCTAACTCCTAAACTTTAACCCTAATTCAACACTAATCCTAATTGAACTCTCTAACTTTTAGCTTGAAAAATATTAAAGTGCCTTAGATTTTCCTGTATTCATCGCCATTTATCATTCAATTCCTACAGAACTCCAAAATTTATACTTTTATAATGTTTTAACACACCTAATATTAAGGGTTTAGGAGTTTAAGGGTTAAGGGCTTGCTGCCTAGGGTTAAGGGTAGAGGGAGAGAGATAGAGAGAGGAGGGAGAGAGAGACCTAAGAGAGGAGAGGGGTAGGAGGTGAGACTTGAGAGAGAGAGGAAAGAGGGAGGGAGGGAGAGAGATATGTAGAGGGGCTAACCCAGAGGGTAGAGGGTCGAAGGGGTTTAGAGCTGCATGGGGTGGAGGGAGGAGGAGGAGGGAGGAGGAGAAAGACCAAAGAGAGGAGAATAGTAGGAGGGCCAGACTCTGAGATAGAGTGAATGAGGAGAGAGAGCCTCAAAGAGGTTCTAGGAGGAGAGACCTGAGAGAGAGAGATAGCGAAGGAGGGCTAAGGGTTAAAGGCCTAGGGTTAAGGGAGAGAGATAGAGGGAGGGAGGAGCAGAGACCTAACAGAGGAAAAGTGGGTGAGGGATGGACAAAGATACCTGAGAGAGAGAGAGAGGGAGGGAGGAGAGAGATAGAAGGAGGAGGGCTGTGCTGCAGAGGGCAGATGGCTCCATGGCCTACAATATGCGGAGGGATAGAGATAGAGGGAGTGGGAGTGAGTGAGAGAAAGACCTAAGAGAGGGAGAAGGGGCAGGGGAGGGAGAGGGGGTAGGAGGAGAGACTTGAGAGAGAGAGGGTAGAGGGCTTAAGGGTTTGGGGTTTAAGGGTTAAGGGTTAATGGTTTAGGGTTTAGGGTTATGGGTAGTGATGGAACTTCAAAGTTTTGTTCTTTGTGTTCTATTTTATCCTACCTTGTGTCTTTGGTCATCTATGGTTTTTGGGAAAAGCCTAAGGTTGGTGTTTTACCTTCATCTTCATGTAAAACCATAGTGTTCATCTTACACCTTGGATGGGATCTATTTGGACGTTACTTTTTGGGAAGGCTTTAAAACGACTTAAGCCCCATTACTTTGTCTAGGTTGGGCCTCCTTTTGTTTTATTGTTTTATTTCCTTCGCCTGACTTTATTTTTCCTAAGTCTTTTGTTGGTCTTGTGTTCCCTCGTTAAAACAACTTATGTCATTGTTTGTCGTCGACCTAGTGATGTCCCCTTATTCCTTTAGGGGAGAGGGCCCAGTAGTCATGCATGCTAACTTTCTCAGCATGTAGCAATTGACTAGAATATCGTAGAACCTTTGTTTTTTTTTTGAAATGTAGACTGGTCTCTTATTTATCTATAACTAAGGTTTGGAGGTGCAACTCATCATGCAACTCGCCACATCAACATATCTTTTGAGAAGTGTCTAAAATTTGACTTTTTAAAGGTTTGACCAAAACTTAATCATGGAACCCCCAATAGTTGAACCAAAAATATATCATTTGTTGCTTGTAGAATATGATATTTTTATTTAAATTAAAATTAATATACAACCTAAGTGGACCAAATACTTATTGATAACCATAAATCTTTGATATCTCTACCTTTTATATTCAACACATATGGACTAATAGTTTAACACAAAAAATCTATTTGTTGTTATAAAAACAACACATAATGATTTAAAATACAACTTATATTGAACAAAAATGGACCAATAGTTGAACACTAAAACTTTTTGAAAATCCTTCACATTTAATGGGAAAATACATGTTATTTATTGTGCTCACCTTTTATATTTGTGATAGGACAAACTATTAATATAAAATTATCTAATGCTTGTACATTGCTACCCCAATTGTTGTACACATAAGAACAATATTTTTTCACTATGATAACAATACTTGTTTCAATGAGTGTCTTATTTTATTAGATGAGCACTTTATTTTTTAAATGATATACTTATAGTGGAGAGTTGTGATATTTTATTTGAAACAAAAAAATACTTATTTCACTTCTTCATGAATGCATTTATGTTTTTTTCATATAACATTTAGAGGTTCTCATGTGTTCAAGTATGGGTCCATTTTTTATCAACATTTGGTTTTTTCTTTATTTACATTTGGACTATTTATTTACAATATAGAGTATAAATATGTGGT
Organism: Sequoia sempervirens; assembly: GCA_007258455.2. Lineage (NCBI taxonomy): Eukaryota > Viridiplantae > Streptophyta > Pinopsida > Cupressales > Cupressaceae > Sequoia > Sequoia sempervirens. Next base: position 9,552 of record VDFB02360750.1, on the reverse strand, counting down.
AAGACTGGGTATTATCATCACGATTGAGTGCGCCCTCTCCCCTAATAAATGTTTTTATTTTTGCAGAGGGACAAGTTCGCATGGCCGTAGATCAATCGTCGTGTGATCTCAGTCATTCCCCACCATCCCGCGATGACCCCACCAATTGATCGCGATATCATGGGTGAGCGCCACGTGTCCCATCCGGTGAAGCCGAAGGAATGATAAGTACTTTGATGCATCTTTAATACATTATGTCGTGGGTTACTAAAGCAGTTATAAGATGCACGTTTTTTAAATCAATAGAGATGTTATAATCTCGGTAGAAAGGTGCTCGATGGTTAATAACAAGGCCAACGACTGTGTTGAACGAACAGGATTGCCGATGGTTGAGATCCATGGTTGCCTGCCATCGCATGATCAAAATTTGTGAGTTCTTTATTGATTGCGATATCACGGGTGGGCGCCACATGGATCTCCTTGGCAACGAGTAGTATGGTAAAATATATATATATATATATATATATATATATATTTTATTTATTAAATACTTACTAGCATATATATTATTTATTAATAATATATATAAAATATGTTGGTGTAATTAACTATTTAATTACATCTTCATAAGTTTACGTAGGCTTTCATTTAAGTCCTAGGTTGCATCCTTATCTAATTGAGCTAACTTATAGCTCAAGTTAGGTTTAGGGTTGTGCATGCTTGCCTTTATAAGAAAGCCTCATCTTGTACATTGGTATCAATTCAATCGTGAATCAATCTTGCATATTGATATAGCAAGCATTCTCACCATTATCTCTCTCTGGTGGAAGTATTTTGGTCTAGCAACTGATTCCTAGTTTCTAACATGGTATCAGAGCTTCTAGGGTTGCAGACTCCTTCCCGGATCTGAGGGTTTTATTTTTGGCTTGAAGATTTTTGTTGGGTGCAGATTGGGGTTTCAATAACCTCACGGTTGAGATCAGAAGGCTCCGCAGATGAATTTTGACTGTAAATTCATCCATTTTGGGTAAAGTTGTTTTTGAAGCAAATTTTTTTTTGCTGGGATAGCATCCCAAGCGGTACGATCTTCCCATTTTTGCAAAAAATATTTTGTAAAATATTTTCTGCGGATTTGTATTTATAATTTTGGGGAAAATTTTATTTTAATCGGGCTTTTTCTATAGTCGGGGCACATATTTGAACAATATTTATTTTATGTGGTTTTATTTTGTGTGGATCGTATTGGTTTCCATTGGATCTGTACACGGTATAGTCAAAACTACCTGTCACATCAGCCCAACGTCCACACTGACTTATCACAGTTTGGTGCTCTGTCATCTCTCGGTACGTTCTGATTGGCATACATCATCTGTCCTCTCATCGGCGAATACTGTCTACGTATATCTTCAGTGAAGGACATCAAACCCAACAGAGGGGTCCGATCAGTGTCCACACTTTTCTCATCGGGTGGTAGATTTGTATGCCAGCGGTCAAGGGTGTAGTCCATTCATTGGCGTACATGGTCTCCATTGGCATTGATAGTCACATCCATCGGCTAGTATATGGTACACTGCACTGATCACATCGGCTGCTCCAAACATTTCGTCAACTTTCAGGTCGGGTACGATCTCTGGCGTACCTTGTCAGATCTATGTCAGCGTCCTTCCATCGTCAGATCCGCAGTTCGCTGGTCGGCATCTTTCTCTGTCCTCTCCGCATCAAATCTGCAGGGTGTCTGCATCGGGTCATTTCCTCCTACATCGGCGATACATTGGCATCGGCGTATTCTGAATCGTCCATCGGGCTGCAAGTTGGCTCGTTGTCATCAATGGTACGCAGAGGTCCCATCATTCCGAACTATGGTACACAGACTTTTATTTGCAGAGTTTAATATCTTTCTTTTAGCCGACCTCTTTGGATTTTTTGCATGGCATATTTCCCCACTTTTGGTTAGTTTTTTCAAAAAAGGGGCAAGTTATTTTTTAAAATCTTTCTAGTGATTTTTTGAAAAAGAAAAAGTTGAGTTTTGGAGATTTTTTTTAAAATTTTCTATAAAACTTAATTATTTCCAAATAAAGAGGGAGAAGCCAACGGTCATTCAGCCCCAGATAGTTTGTAAATGGATGAGTTAATTACTTTGGAGAATGGGAACTATAGGCAATGGAGTAATTTAATTCTCACTCATCTTGGTGAGAGAAATCTATTGCCCTATTTTTTTGATAAAGTTCCTTGTCCTAGCACAGCTATTGAGTATTGCATTTGGAAAGGCTTTAGGGCTAGAGTCTTTAGAGTTATTTTTGAAAATGTAAATGATGACTTTTTGGAGACACATATTCACTTTGAATGTCCTCATGCTCTTTGGACTCACATTAGAGAGGTATATGGAGACCATGATTCTTCTCCATCTCTTGAAGTTCCTCTTTCCAACTCCAGTGTGCTTCATTCTTCAGAGTTGACAACCCATGCTTGTGATCCTTTGGAGGAGATTGCAGATGCTTTAGAGGTTCCAGATTCTTCATCTTTTGTTGATGAGTGATTGAGTACTACCGTTGATTCATTGCAACAGGTATCTGATAGTCTTCCTGATTGGGATTCCTATTTGACAGACATTGCTTCTTTGTTTGTGGAGTCTCACATTTCAGATTTGGAGGACCAATTTGAGGGCTCATCTCTCCTATTTGATGATAGTCATGGATCAACTATTGTCACTTCCTGTTTGTCTATGGAGTTTGTTCAAGATCAGTTTCCATTGGTTCCTAGTTTGTCACAGTTTGTTGTGATTGGGCATGTACCTGATTGGATTGTGGCATCATCATCTAAGAACTTGGCAACACATGAGCAGATTTTAGAGACACAATCTTCATACATATGGATTCCTCTTCCTACTTCCTATCCAGAATGGGAATCATTCCTGCAGTTGTACTTGGTGTATCTTCTTCCTAAGGGGAGAAACATTGTTTGTAGGCATTGGATTTTGTTTTGTCTTCATACATTAAGCATACTTGCAGGAGATCATACATCATGGGGGGGATATCTTATCTCATCACTTCCCTCTTATGGGAGGGTCATTTAATGTATATTCATGATGGATGTAGTCCTTGGGGGGTATCATTGAGTCCTCCATACATCATGTTTACATTCGTCATGCTTGTTTTTTGTTTTCTCTTTTGGAGAGGGGTTTTCTTCCCACTGGGTTTTCCCCTTTTTTTCTGCTTTATGAGAGATTGCATTTCGTTTGCATCTGTAAATGGGTACCTAACATGGCCTAGTTGCCTGGACCCATAGTAGTTTGCATTATAATCTTCTCCCTAAGTTGCACTTATGGGGGGGTTTTGGTGTAATTAACTATTTAATTACATCTTCATAAGTTTACTTAGGCTTTCATTTAAGTCCTAGGTTGCATCCTTATCTAATTGAGCTAACTTATAGCTCAAGTTAGGTTTAGGGTTGTGCATGCTTGCCTTTATAAGCAAGCCTCATCTTGTACATTGGTATCAATTCAATCGTGAATCAATCTTGCATATTGATATAGCAAGCATTCTCGCCATTATCTCTCTCTGGTGGAAGTATTTTGGTCTAGCAATTGATCCCTGGTTTCTAACAAAATATGCTGAGAGATATCCTTTTGATGCGTCTATTGTACTATTTTAAAATAGGTGCCTTGACAAAGATATCTCTTCGCGTATTTTGTATATATCAATAAATAATATATATATGCTAGTAGCATTTGCAGCACAACATGAAAGACAAGATTAGAATTACTTTTAGTTATAGAATTATAATCCTAACCCTTCTAATTTTTAAAATCCATAAAATATTTATTATCTATTTAGTTTTACTAATTATCTAATACAATTAAATTAAATTAAATTAAATATTCATTTTAAATTAATTAAACAATTATTAATTAGAATTTTAGAATAAATTAACAAATAAGATCTATATAAAATCAACTTTTCTATTTTTTTTCTTTGTGTCCAAATCATTTCATTTTCTAAAATTATACTAAATTCTAGATATCATAATTAAACACAAAACTTTATTCTATTCTAATCCTAACCCTAGTTAAACTCTAACCCTTACCCTAATTGAACACTAAATATAATTGTAATTGACCACTAAGCATAATTGAATTCTACCCCTAACCCTAACCCTAACTCTAACTAAACCCTAAACCTAACTCTAATCAAACCCTAACCCAAACCTACTTGATTCATAATCCCAACCCTAACCCAAACCCTAATTGAACTTTAAAACTAACCTTAATTAAGTATTAACCCTAATTAAACATTTATTGAACAGTAGTCCTAATTGTACCATAACCCTAACTTTGAACTATAGTTGAACTCTAATCCTAACCCTAACACTAATTATTATCCTAATTGAACCTTAACCCCAACCCTAACCTTAACCTTGACCCTATTTGAACTCTTATTGAATTCATAACCTTAATTAAACCCCAACCTCATCCTCGATCCTAACCCAAATTGAACATTAATTTAACCCTAAACCTAACCCTAAGTGAACACTAATCATAATTGAACTCTAACTTTTTAGTTGAAAATATTAAAGTGCCTTAGATTTTCCCATTCATCGTCATGTTTATCAGTCAATTCCTAATAGAACTCCAAAAATTTATACTTTTATAATGTTTTAATACACACCTACTATTAAGGGTTTAGAGTTTAAGGGTTAAGGGTTTAGGGTTAACAGGAGAGAGATAGAGGGAGTGAGTGAGTGACCCATTTACATATTATTCTTTTATTCTTCGTTAGTTAAATATTTAGTTACCCATTTACCGTTAGCAGAAATGACCCAAGAATTTAATAGAATGGACTACTCATATAATACCTTGCATTATGGAGCTCAATTCTCTGATATATTACTACTTATCATATCCTTTGTAAATAATTGTAAACTTATGACTCCATTTAAGAATTTAATTGATTTTCTTGAATCAAAGCAAAAACATAGACACACAATTGAACAAATTCTCAAAAGAAGAATGACAACATCATTAACATTTCATTCAAAATTCACTCAAATCCACATAAGGAGAGAAAATATATTAGAATTATACGTTTACTCATGCTTATAAGTCATATCTGCATACAATTTAAGATAATTTGCATATATTCATCCAAAACTCAAAACATGCTATCTATTCTATTCCTATCTTTCTACCCATATATTCAACTCAAAACCTAGCTAGAGCTTTCATCAGTTCTCTCCCTACAAATGAGCCTTGAATTCCCTTTTATATGACAAGGAGCAACAAGCTTTGGCTCAAATGTAATTTCACCACAAATTTTCATTTGAACAAAATCTCCATTGCATTTGACTTTCATTTCAAAACTTCCCACATGTTGAATCTGCAAAACATAGTGCATGAACTAGGAAAGCTAAAGTTGTAACTACCATCAGAAAAGGGAACACAAATTGTCATCAAAATCCCCTTTGTCGCTATCCACACAAAAAAACCAGGCAACCAAATTTCCACAAAGGCACCACAACAACTTCTTATTTACCCACCACCCTGCCCTTACCAACACTTAGACCTCGGTATACATGCCCGCTTCTAGTTGTTGCCCAATACGGTAGACCCTTAGCCTCATCTTCTTTCTTGTCCTTTCCCAATACGGTTCTAGTCCATCCACTTGGGGTTTTAATAGCCAATGGCACCACAGATATCACTTCCTCATCAAAGAACAAATATCTTTCTACCCATATATTCAACTCAAATCCTAGCTAGAGCTTTCATCAGTTCTCTCCCTACAAATGAGCCTTGAATTCCCTTTTATATGACAAGGGAGCAACAAGCTTTGGGCTCAAATGTAATTTCACCACAAATTTTCATTTGAACAAAATCTCCATTGCATTTGACTTTCATTTCAAAACTTCCCACACGTTGAATCTGCAAAAAATAGTGCATGAACTGGGGAAAGCTAAAGTTGTAACTACCATTAGTAAAGGGAACACAAATTGTCATCAAAATCCCCTTTGTCACTATCCACACAAAAAAACCAGGCAACCAAATTTCCACGAAGGAACCACAACAACTTCTTATTTACCTGCCAGCCTACCCTTACCAACACTCAAACCCCGGTATACACGCCCGCTTCTAGTTGTTGCCCAATACAGTAGACCCTTAGCCTCCTCTTCTTTCTTGTCCTTGCCCAATACGGTTCTAGTCCGTCCGCTTGGGGTTTTAATAGCCAATGGCACCATATATATCACTTCCTCATCAGAGGGTAGACCATGATTGAAGTGAGGTAAATACCGACAGTAGTCAGAGTCAGTCCCGATTACATCATCAGAAGTGTTGCTCGTAAGGTCAATGGGTGAGTGTTGGCATCCCGAGGAGCCATGCCCATACCTTATTTTCCTACTGACACTAGTAATAGAGCACACCGACTGCTTTCCTTTGTCATCTACCTTGAGTAACAACGTCCTGGAATTGCAACCTTCTACTGCATCTAGTGGGCACAAGCCTGGGCTTGTCAACCAAAGTACCTTCCAGTAGGACCGAGCTTTTGTGAGCTCAAATGAACAGACCTCTTTACTGACTTACTCATTTTCTCTTATCAGACAAGCACTCAAACTTGATTAGAATCAGCCCACAAAGTGCACTAACTGCTACAAGAATGACACTATTAGTAGTTAATTCCTCTTGTATTTATTGTGCGAGGTAATGGCAACCTTCATCAATGCTTAGTAAAAATGCATGTGCAAACATGGCAATTTGGTAGCGTATGTACTATCACTATTTAACTAGAGCTGCATGAGAATCTGCAGATCACCCTTCATGATTTCCATCAACATCTTCACACAGACTGAGATCGACGTGACTACACAAGCAAGGAATAATTCATTAATGCTTCACCAGTTGTACGATAAAATGACCACCATGTGTCATTTTCCAACTTTGAATATTGCCCACTGATCTCTTGAAGAGTTGGCAGATCAAACGGTTTATCTCGGGCTAACTCGGTTTGACATCCAACGAAGCATCATTCACCTTCCTCATGACCAATAACATTAATCCATCTCGGAAACCAGCTACCATGTTGGTAGGTCCTATGCACTTTCCAAACTGAACGGCTGGAGCTACGCATCGCAATCTCGTTGACCTCGTGACTTTTAACCAACCTTCATCTTCCTCCTGCGAGCTAGCAGGGAACAAAAGAGATTTACATTATCTTTTGATCTTGGTTGTCAATCTAAAACCACAGGTTATGAGCTCAATAGTGGAGATTGGGCCCCACATTCCATATAGGACACACATCTACCTTTTGTTGACCTCGCGCCAAATAACAAGGTGACACCTTAGGTTTGCGAGTTGGTGGGGTACGATCGAGATCTTCTCCCATATCTTCGAATCTAAAAAACCTACACATTGCAGAGTTAGTATTTAATGAAAGGTTTTGGCTAAGCCATCGACAACATGACCACTGGGGTTAATGGCTTAGGCTTACGTCACTGGATTAATATTAAAACCCAACTTTGATTTTAATACTTTATTTCCTCCACAGGGTTTTATTTCCTAAGTCTCGGTTGGCCCCATGTTTCATCTTTTAAAAAACAACTTATGTTGTTTGTCATCCGCCTAGTAATGCCCACTTCTCCTTTTAATGAATGCTTTATTTTTCAAGGGTTGATTTAGTGCTGTCGTTGATCTATTTCCTGCAGATATCAATGGTGCCCACCATCCCCTGATCGGGAATTGAAGGATCGCGAAATCATGGGTGGGCACCACGTGTCCTATCTGAGGGATAAAATTTGTGCTATCGCTGACCAACTGCCATTTGATCTGAGTCATTCCCCGCCATCCTGCGATGGTGTTTGGGTTGATTGCGAAAGCATGAGCGGGCGCCACATGTCTCATCCGATGAAGCCTAAAGAGTAAAGGAAACACTAGCCGACTTTAAATGTATTAAGGGGTAGATTACTAAAGTGTTCTCAAGATGCACATGTTCTAAATTGATGGATATGTTATAATCTCACTGGAAAAGCTACTTGAAGGTTAACGACATGGCTGGCGACTATGTTAAAGGAACGAGATCATTGATGCTCAGGATCAACGGTTGCCCTCCATTGCGTGATCAGAAGTTTCAGGATTGCGATATCGCGGGAAATCGCCACGTGGAATTCCTTCATAGTGTATGGTAAGGTGGGCCCCTTATCGTCGTGATGGAAATTGTGTCAGCTTGTTTTGAAGGTGGTCGTCGATGATTTGATCAAGCTGAAGAATCGACGGCTCGAATTTAAATCTGCATTAAATATGGTTGGAGTCGTTCGTGCAGTGCGAAATTGAGCTTTAATAGCGGATGAGACACTTGCCAGCATAATTTGATCGACAATAAAATCAATTTTCCTACTTGGTCTGTATCACAAAGCATTCAACTATTTCGCGGAGCAGTTTCAGAGCCGAAGGTAGAATTGCGAGTTTTTGTAGCCAGAATTTGGGAGTTCTGCGAACAAAGTCGTGAATTTATTTTCTGTGCCTCCCGGTCATTTTGCATTTGAATTTGGGAAAGGATTAGCTGGATGTGCTGTGAGCTTGTTGATGAATGTGTTAGGCTATAGTTTAATTATAGTTGTGAGAAATTGCAGTGTTTTGTCCTGTAATTTTCTATCTCTAGTTAGTCCTAGCTATCTGAATTATAACGTTGTAAAGAAGCCCTAGTTTGTCCAAGATGGCACCACCCAAGCAACATTCTGGCTAGACTGAATATTTGAAATGAAACTTGTATGATGATTTCTTGGATCAATTTCCCTTGTCAATGAATGATAGGAGGAAGGGATTGGTCCTAATGCGAGGTAAAATCCTGGGGGAAGGGTTAGTGTATAATTGCTCCAACATTTATGTTAGGTTCTCCTCAACGGGCTTGAATTGTCTGCATTGTGGCACGGGATGTGAGGGAATTTTCCTCACCCTTTTTCAAATGGATGGATGTATGATATGGGGAAGTTGGTGGTACCAAATGTATTCCCTGATGTAGACCTGCTTAGGACAGTGGCTGCAAGATATGACCCTGTTACACGGATAATCAGGGACAATGATGGAAAGGTTCTATTGAGCATTAATAGCAAAGAGGTCCAACATATTTTTGACTTGAGTGAACCGAGCGAAGACTTGGTTCCTATCAACCTTGAGGAAATGAAGCATGAGTATGCAAAGCTGAAATCTCTTTTTAGAGCAAGGTTGCTTCCACCTCATCTGGCTAGGGCAGGAGGTTCAAAATTTCATATCAGCCCCAGTGACCAGGAACCTTTCAAATTAAATTGTTTTGCAAACCATTTTCTGGCCACTTTCTATTCTTTATGTCATATTTTGGGTTTCAGTCCTGGTACGGTAATGCCCATTGCTTATATGTTCATGGGGGTACAAATACAACACCCTAACTTCTCTGTGACCTATGACTTCACTTCTTTCTTGGCTGAGAGGATGCATGGAGGGCTATCAAAGCTGCAAAACAATGATACCGTCACTCAATTCTTTTGGTATTTTATGCTAATGCATATGTTTTTGTTTAAGAATGCTGAATTTTTCTCTAAGAGGATGAAATTAAG
>VDFB02360749.1:0-45017 GCA_007258455.2 Sequoia sempervirens | reverse complement strand
CATTTGATTTATCTAGTTTAGCTTCATTTTATCATTAATATGTTATTTGGTATCCTTCTCTTTGTTTTTCCTTTTATCTCTTGTATGGGAATTTGAAATCTAAATATCTAGTTAATTTTTGCAACTTTATGCTATTGATAAATAGATTTTTCACTACAATATTTTATTGAAAATAACTTAACTCGTCTAATAGATAGTGACAAAGTTTACAATAATTAGAGAGATTGTTATTGGATTAACAACATTCCTTTATTTCAGAATGGATCTAAGTGGGAAATGGTGTGGGCTTGGTATTTTGAATTCCTCTGGTGTTACAGAGGATGATGGCATTGATTCAGAAGACAAAGACAAGGATGAACATTTGTGGGTGGTCTGCTGGAAATGGTTGGATGTTTTTGTGTTTGTTTGGCCTTCGTCAGTTGCTAATGTGCTTCTCCTAGTGCACATCTCTAGAGTTTTCTCGGTTGTGTGGTGGTTCAGGGTTGACGGTGTTGCGGTGGATTTTTTCCTTCCTGCACACCCTCCTTATGTTGGTTCTTCCCATGGTGTTGGTGCTGAAGGATTTCCCGTAGCCCTCTCTTTGCTTGTGTCCCCTATTTTGGTGGTGGTGGTCTTCCTCTTTGTCTGCTTATTGGCCTGTGTCCTTCTGGGTAGTGCTACAGGGGATTTTTTTTTCCTTTCTAGTGTTGTTTATTGATGGAATGACTTGTTTTCTAACGTTTTCTTTCCTTTCTTTGGTTGAAAGGTATACTACTATGTTGGGTTTGTTTCTTGTAGCTTGTCTGGGTTGTTTCGTTCTGCTCCAAACTTGGCTCTTGGCTTTGGGGAGGGGCTTGGGAAGTTTATATTCCCTTGTTGTGGTTGGTTGCATCTAGGTGTGCTTGGTTGTTGCTTGTTCCTTCTTCCTGGTCGCTGGTGTGACTTGTTTCTTTATTAGATATTTTTCCTCATTAGACTGGTGGGTTGTTTGGGCCAGTGTTTCTTGCGGCTGGTGTGTTGCTTTAGGCTCTTGGGGTTTCTGGTTATTGGATACTTTGTCACCTTTAACCTTTGGTGTTGTCTCTCTGCATTATCTGTAGCTTTTGTTTTGGGATTGGGTAAGCCTCTAGAAGGTTGTACATAATGATTTTTTTGCTGTGGAAGCTAGTTTGGAGAGGTTTTTTTCCCTCGTTGTTGTTGTGCGTGCTAGCCAGAACTCTAGTGTGTCCTCTATCTCTAGCAATTTGAGGAGAGTGCATTCTTTTTGTAAGTTCCTTTGGTGGTTTAGGACACCCTAACCTATTTCTTTGTGGGGAGTTTTGTGTTTCAAAAATGCTTCTTGGTTGGTGGAAGTGGTTTTCTTCATGCTTGTGTTTGGTTGGGGGAGGGGGCTCTGCCCTGTGTTGGTGTTGCATTCCTTTCTCTTTGTTATCAGCTACCATGGTGTGGTTTGGAGATGTTTGGTTCCTTTTGGGGGCTTGATTATTTTTTTCCTTGAAGGGGTTCCTTTTTGGGCTACAATGGGTTTTTTGCTTGTGGGGGTTCCCCTGGTTTGTTGGTTGCCTCTTGTGGTGGATGGTTCTTTTTTCTAAGGAAGGAGTAAGGGTTTTACAATGTTTTGGGCTGATTATGTCGTCAGCCGAGAGGTTGTTGGGTTTCCTCCTATTGTTTTTTTTTTTAATTTCTTGGGAGGTGTTTGCCTATGCTACTAGAGTTCTTGCTTTCTACCATATTCTACAATCGCTATATTCAATAGAGGTGAATATTGCTCCTATTAATGTAGAGCCTTCTCCAATTGAGGTGGAGCTAGAGATTGTAGAGATGGTGGGAAGTGCTTCTCTCCTTTGCTAGTTCCTATTGAGGTGGAGTGTGCTTGCTCTGGAGGGAGGTTTCTTTGGTAGTTTTGGTCCCCACTTCTTTCTCTCCTATGGAGGGGAGCCTCATCCTTTTGAGGTGGCTTAGGGGTTGGTGCAATTGGATGAATGTATCTCTACAATAATTTGTGATTCTTACCCCTTTCTTGGTGGAAATATGTTAGGCTCGGTTTCATCCAATTTGAGCAGAAAGTCTGCTGCAGTCGATCTGTTGCAGGTGGTTTGTGGCCTAGTTGTTTTAGGCAGCCTTTAGGGCTTGTTGTGTTGTGGGTTGTTTCTTGGCTCATGGCTTAGATAGTTTTTCTTATCGCAGGATTGTTGTTGGTTCTGAGTGTTTTGTCTCTCCTAGTTGTCTGGTGACCAAGTGTTGTTTGTTACTCTGTTGTGTTTTGATGGTTCTTTCGTTGGTGTTGTTTCTCTGTTTTGTTGGCAAATTTTGTTACTTTGTTGTTTGGAAGTGTCATTTTCTTAGCTTTGTAAAAGGTTCTTGGTCCTTTCAAAACCTTTCTTACCTTATCAAAAACAATATTCCTTTTCATTTGAGAGTGGAAGACCCCTTATATTAAAAAAAAAGGTTTTTAAGAGATATTATTTTAACCAAAATGTAAGAAAGATAGACAAACTAAAATTGTCACAAGAAGAGGAAAACCTAGATAAGGTTGACATGGAGCCAATAACCTAGTTTTTTTAGAAAAATAAGAATAGATTATTGGTATATAAAAAAATAAAAATACAAAGATTTATTCCTATACAAAGTTTTTTTTGAAAGAAAACTATAAGTGTTTAGATGAGGAAACACTACCTAATATAAGCAATAAGATTTCATCTAGATTTTTTACTCATACTTTTTGAAAATACCCAATATTTCATCCACTATTTGTATTAAAACTTATTTCATCCACTACATATATTTACACTTGGGCATTGGGGTTTTTGGAATTTTCAGAACTAATTCATCAACCAATTCAATGGTTCTAAAACTTCTGAAAATGCCAAAAGTTTTAACTCAATTCAGTAAATTTTATTTTGTGCATGCCTACGATCTGTGTCATCATTTCTGTCAAACATTGTGCTCCTTGTATTCATGTCTACCAATTAATTTTTGACTTCTAATCCTACATATTTCATATGCCAATGGGTGTTGGCAATAATGTGAAGCTTGATCTGATCCATATTGACAGTACGTGAGATTTCTAGATTGAGATGCCCATGTATCAATTTATTATTACATATGAAATAAATTGGATATTTTTCTCTTGGTGTTAGCGTTTTTTGTAAGGTGGTTCCACAACCAGGCAATAAATGCTTCACTTTCACCACCAAGCAATGCATCCAGATTTTTCATCACCTGAAATTGATGTTTGTTATCTTCTCAATATTAAAATGCTTCTTAATTGCATGATAGTTCTTTGATGACAAAACTCTCAACATGTCACCTAATATTCATCAAGAATAAATACAATCTCTTACGCATGACCAAATACAAATGTAGGAACGAGTACCCTTCCACCTTGAGACACAAAAGTATGTGCAACATCAGTGAATCTTTCCTCTCAGATAACTCTAGGCTAATGAAATTACACATTATAGGTCAACTCAATTATGCAAATATAGAGGGTGGTGGGTCTAGTTCGATTGAATAAAGATTTTTTTTGCAAGAAAGAGGTCACGAGGTCTAATATCCCCACCATCCCTGTGGTACCGGAGGGCGTGTCGCACCAATTTCACTGGTCATGTGAAAAAAAATTACCAAACGCACTACAGTTTATATGGGGATGAATACCCAACTGATTCCTATAGTCTAAAATAAATAAATAAATAAATAAAATTATACAAATATAGAGGAGAATTAAGGTTTCAATTAATCAGAGAATGGAAATTCAGTTTTAGGTGAGCGTATGACACTTTAAGGAAAGTAAATTTGACTATATAAAACGTTTATGATGAAGATTAAATGATGCAAGCATTTAAATTTTTTTTCATTGACACAAGATGTCATCAAAAAATAATTTAATATGCAATTCATCATTGACACATAATGTAAGTTATCAACTTGATGATGCATGTCAATTTCATGAAAAGTTTAAAATTTTGCAAGGTCAAAAATGAGGCTAACATATGCTATAACACATAAACATGACTACAACATGTGAACTGAATGGTAGTACATTGCATGAATGTCCATGCATCATGATAGCATTTATGGTAATGATCTTATAAGGTTGTTTACTAGGTATCTATAAGTTTCTCTTCTACATTATAAATGTAGTAAATTGTCTTTTAACCTAGTCCTTACATTTCCCTCTAACATAATTTAGTAGGAAAGGGAATTTATTCAAGGAATTATTTCATTTTATTTTTATTAATTTAATAGTAGGTTAATTCTAAAAATAAAAATCCAAAAATATTTCATTTAATGTTATTTAAATAAAAAAAATATTTACTCATTAAAAAGACCTTGAGACACGAAGGTTAACAAAAACAACTCAATCCTCTTTTTCATAACTTATTATAAATTAAAGCTTGGTTTAGTTTCAAATGTTATAGCTAAGGTTATCCAAAATCTTGAGGTGAACAATGTGTCCTTATTTAAAAATATTACAATATGTACACCATGCAAACATACCACAAGTCCTTTACTAGATGCTAAGGCGGCAACATCATCTTTTAGATTTCCTAGTATGAAATAAGATAGTTTGGTTCATTTTTCCACAACCACCATGATTATGCAAAATCTATAATTGGACATAGGCAATCAAGTTGAGAAATTCATTGGAATAACATCCCATTTATGATTTGATATTTAATAATCCTCCATGATGGAAATTTTCAACCTTTACTATTTGGAATTCAAAGCACTAAGCTACATACTCTACCACTTCTACCTTCATACCAGACTATAAATGGTGTTGTTTTAGTTCATCTAACATCTTATTGATGCTTAGATGATCATAGTATGGTGTTGTATGCACTTCATTTTACAATATTCTTTTAAAAGTGGAAAAAAATCATGTGTGTCTTAATATTCTTATTGATGCTTAGATGATCATAGTAGGGTGTTGAATGGTTGATAGTTGTTTTGAGGTATGGATTCAAATTTTTTAGGAGTAGATGAAAATGTCTCTTCATACTGACTAATCAAATTATGGTAATAAAAAAAGGTCATACAAAAATGTATAAAGGTTCATCAATAAGATTGTATCCCTTATGTCAGGTTGCAAGTTTTCAATGAACACTCTTTGGACATCCACATATGGTAGAGTAAGGTTGATTTGTGAATAAAGAAACTAATAGTGGCCTATGAAGTTTATGACCATTTCATTTTGTTTTTGTTTTCATTGTAGTAAGTCATTTAATATAAATTTAGGTCCAATGTTTACTTAGAAATGGTGGATGAAAGCCTCAACAAGCTCATTGAAGGAGTGGATCAAGAGTTATTCAGAAATGAACAAAACCATTATAGAGCCATGTCTTTCAATGACCTAGGAAAAATTTTAGCCAAAAGTTTATCTTCAAAAATGAAGTCACTACACAAGGTCATATATGTTGATATATGATTTCTAGGGTCTCCTTTACCATTATACTTGTCAAACCAAGGTATCTCTATGTTTTGTGGCATTGGTGTTTTCAATATTTCAAATGAAAATGGGATCCTTTTAACATATTACAATAGTTATCCATTTTGGTTTTGGTTCAAAGGTGAGATTTATTGTTGGAGTGAGGTTACATTTTGTAAAATTTGGTTAATGACATAATCATTGGTTGACATGTTTTGGGAATGTGGTGAATATGTGGAATGGTGTATGTGCTTGGTGGACTACTATGTTGTGAATTTATGAGAGGAGATGAAACTTGAGGTGTCACAAGTGAAGATACAAAACCATAAGGATTTTTAGTGGAAAGGCCTAGGGTAATGTTGAAGTTATACCAATGCTTTTTTGTATCATTAAGGTGACAGTTGGATTTGTGTACGTGGGAATAGAGGCTATGGTTGTAGGGAGGGAGACTTGATTTTCTCCCTGACTTTGAATGTTTCTTAAAGATTGAGCTCAACTAACCATCATACGTACATTACCATCAACTATATGGGATAGGCTATGCAAGACCTCTAATACTTGATCATCATTAATCAATTTCCTCATGTTATCTATTATAGGGACTATTGTACCAACTAGGTATTCAGTACTCACATAGTCTTGAATTCTTTCTAAATCTTTGTCCAATTGTTTTAGTTTGTCTTCAAGAACATGGTCTCAACATTTATAAAAATGGGAGATTGTAAGGTTGTCATTGGTATGGTAGCATTGGGGATAAAGTCCAAAATGGGTTGAGTATTGACAACACTTTGCATGAAAGAGTTGGAAAACTTAGGATCCACAACGAATGTAACAATAGCGAAAGATGCCATAAGTCTAGAACTACACCTCACTGAAGTATTGACTGAAGTATTGGCAATAAGACACTAGGTCATGAAGCTCATGAAAGTTTCAAAACACTTAATTGTACTCACTATGAACACTAAGCTAGCAAACAAACACAATAAAATAACTAGAAACAATATTCAAATAGCAAAAGCAAATAAAGGATATCACAATATAGGTCTATGTAAAAATTTGTTCAGTCAACATCAAGAGGACATAGGAACCCAAGGGCATATGTGTCCTAGGTTGGTTTTTCATAAATTCAAATTTTGACTATGTGTGACTCTTATGAAGGATTATGCTTGTCTGGTTGTAGACATGTTTGACAATGAATATTTTTCTAGAATTTTCCTAATTTATGCTAATGCAGGTGTGTAACAATATATGAACAATAAATGACAATTTTGAATGCAATTTTATGATCTAAAATGCACAAATTGACTGATTTTAAGATGCCTAAATCTAAGGATGATGATTTTGATGCAATTCTAAACAAAACAATGCAATTTTTTTTACTTTTTATCACTTTTTGATCTAAATGAAAGATGCCTAAATGAATGCAATTAAGAATGTCAAAAGAAAGTTCTACAAGAAACATATATTGAAGAAACACAGTTAAAGAAGTGTGAAAAATCTTGTTAATGCAAGTGTACAAGGACAAAGGCGCCCAAGGGTGTCTGAGTCCTTGATAGGGGTTTTGAAAATTCAAAAGTTGAATGTTTATTATACTGTCTAAAGGTGTTGCTTCTATGTGCGCTCAGGTTTGCACAATTGAGTATTTTTCTAAAATTTTCTTAAATTAAGATAATGTGATGCAAATACAAATGAGTAACAATGTAAATGACAATTATGAATGCAATTTTCAATGTAGATTTGATCTAAGCGATTGAAATGAACCCTAATGCAACCTATTATGCAAAATGATATACAATTTTTTTTAAATTTTGTCTTTATGATGCACAAGTGAAACCCTAAATGAGAAATGCAAAATAATGAAATACAAAACTTAGATCTAGGGTGAATTTTAAAAGGTATGTAATGATAATAGGCCAGGTTCACCAAAATGAAACAAAGAAAATGGGAACCCTAGATCTAATATGTAAGCCTAAGGTTTGAGATTTTTTAGGGGGTGTAGAGTTTTTCTTATGTTTCATTAAGATGGAGATCAACAAGGTGAGTAGATTGACTTTCAACCATGAATTGGAGCTGAATTTACATCCTATCGAGGATTAGAATGATTTGGAATTGATTTTCCTTAATTGACCTAATTAAACTATATGTCCTAATTTGTAAAATGCAATGATTTGACAATCAACAAATTGAAACAGTAACTTACAAGTAGATCTGGGAAGTGCAAAGGACTATGTACCAATCACCAAAAGTTGAATTTGATTATTGTAGAAGGACAGAGTCGCCCCGGGGCATATGGATCCTTGTATATCTCTTCTACTCTTTTTTTTAGGTCCTTTGATGACAGATCTAAGCTTCTAGTTTTTGGTTGCAAAGCTTTCAGAACACTATCGGATAATTTTGTAGGTGAGGTTTCGTGAGTTGACAAGATGTAGAGCTTCAATTGCAACAATGAAAAATTTATCTTCAAGCTTCCTTTAATCCTTTCCTAACCTAAAATTTACACATTAACAAAGAGATGAAATGTTTTTCGATTTAGGGGCTTGCCTTTGTCAAGCCCCATGTTAGTGTTTCCACTTCCACAATGGCAATGTCAATGATAAAATAATAATAGATAATAAGGAATAATTAAATCACAAAGTGTTGCAACTTGCCACCCTTTAATGGCTTCCTTGAAGGATTGAAGTCATGCACATCACCTCAAGGTCTTAGATCTTGCTTGCTTGATTTCTTGAATACTGTGGAGACCTACAAAAGTGTTAGCCTTCACAAAACAATGATGACATGAACACAAATTAACTCACAGAAGATTTGAAATGATGTTAGGATCTTGAATTGATGCAATAAAGCTATAAAATGATGCTCTTGACTTGCTTGATAGTGCTCTTGATAATAATTTCTCCAGTGATTTCCTAGATAGATTTGAAATGATGCAATAACTAGGTATTTATAGGAATTTTTCTAATTTCTCAAGAATTAAATCTTGATAGCTAACATTTGCAATTTGAATTTTTAATGTTAAAATTCCCACTCTGATATATCCAAAATTGGTCCTCAACAAGATAGGGGACCCATACATCATAGGAAGAATGGGTCCTGACCATATTTTCTAGGATATTAAGTGTTGGGGGAAAAATATTAATTGGATGCATCTGTTCAATGCTTGCAATTTCTCAAATAGTGGTACAAATGGTAAATAGAATGCATAATTTAGGAAATTAGGGACCCAATTAGGCTCAATAATTTAGGGGGAGAAAAACATAGTGTGAAATTGTCAAGAGTGTCAATTTACGACACTACAATAACAACACATAGACCATGGTAAAAAAAAATATACAAAAATATAAAATAAAATAACTAGTGACAATCACTATATTAACACAGGATGTGGATATAAATATAACAAAATTTACTTGCACTTATGATGTACTAAGTATTGATTTTGGAGGAACTCTAGTAGCATTCCAACATCACAACCTTATCACCAAAATTATCTCCACGCCTCACAAATCACCCTTTCATGAAACATACAAAACATTTCCCCAAGCATTAGCTTTATAGGAAAGACAACGATAACAAAAATTAATAAGGTTTCCTAAATCAATGCACACAAGTGGCATTACTAACATGGGTTCCTAAGTTTGGCTTTGGGTAAAAGTATAAATTTGTGTCACACTTTTGGCCAACTAAATAGTTCTGAGAGAATTTGTTTTGACCTAAATAGTTTCAGTCGAAGCCATTTCACCTGAAACTTTGTGGCCTATATGTGGCACATAGAGTTTTGGGTGAAACCCTTTTTCCTAAAACCAAAAAAAATGAATTTTTCCCTTTTCCGCTTTGAAATGTGGCTTATTTTATGTATGAGGTTTTGGAAGAAAGGGTTTCGGTTGAGACCCTTTCTATCAAAACCCTTTCTACCAAAACTGTCTATGTGGCATCCTAGTTGGCAGCCAACTCAACTTTATTCCTAGAAGTTTTTGAAACTTTCAACTTCAACTGAGTACTTCTTCAATCATAATATTTAAAAAGAAAAAGAAAAATACCCTTTTGTAGAGCTCAGAGTGTTGAATCCAAAAATGTATTTTTTTAATATTTTGATTAGTTTTAATATATATATAATGCAAGTAGGTTGTTAAAGTTAAAAAAGAGGTTGATTAGAAATTTAAAAAATATATAGTAAAACATATTAAAAAATTTGAAAAATATATGGTGCACTAGAGGAGATAATCCTCTTCAAAAGGGTATAATTTATTTTTTTGAAAATGATTAAAAAAGTAGAAAATAGTTGATGTCAAATGAAAACTATCAAATTATGGAAAGTTTGACTTTAAAATGTTATTACGAGAAAAATGTACATCAAAATTTTAAAAAAAAAATTGCATGCTCTAGATATTGAAGTTACTTATTTGGAGAAAAAAAAAAGGGGGAAAATAAAGTTTTTTTCTATTTGTTTCTTGAGGTCAAGTGAATGTCACTTTTTCTTGAAATTTTTTAACATTCCAAAATCTATTATTAAATTGATAAAAAAATAATCAAAACATTTTTTAAAAAAATTACAACTTCATCAAGATTTCTACATTTCATTAGTTTACATCATTTTGAAATTCAAAACATAAAGACCATTTTTATGTGGTCGAAGTTCAATTTTTCTTTTGTTGTTGGCCAGTTCCTTTATAAAGTGTGATACAGGTTTGTACTTTTACCCCTCTACATTTAAGTCTTGCTAGCTTATGCAAACTCAAATTCTCTAACAATTTAATCTAAGTGCTCAAAATGGCTTGTGTTCATGTGACCCCAATATGAAATGTATTCTCATGTGACCCAAAAATTATATATTTAACAATGTTACACATAAATATTATCATGTAGGAGCATCTAGGTCTACAAGCGATCCATATCAACCAAAAAAAAATCTCTATTTTATTTTTTGCTTGCTTTCTTCTTTGTTTTTACTTGCAAGATCTGATGATCTAATTTCAATAATTCCTTTGGATTCATGGAAAATTGATGGTTTCACCTTTTATAGGAGCCAAATGGGTACTCATAGTTTAAATTTGGTGAAGTTCTAATGAAAATTGATCAAGTTATGGCATTGTAGGTTTTTAACCTACTACCAAACTTTTGTGAGGAATTGCTATTGTACTCGATCATTTTTAATTAATTTTGATGAATTTATCAACATTATTGGTTGCTTATGCATTTTTCTACATTTTTTGGAAACTCCTTACTTACCAACCTTGTGAAAAACATAAGTACTACTAAACTTGTGGATCAACTCAAATGAATCAAAATTTTAAGTTAATTGATCCAATTTGGATGAATATTTTTTATAGTGATTTTAGTGCATATAGATTGTGAACTTTGAATTACCAACTAAATCATTAAATTCTATGAAAAAGTGACTTAACTTGGTACCCCTTAGGTTCCTCCAACATCCAACAAACCCCAAATTTCTCATATAACAAAAGACAACCAAACTAATTCAGAACTTCCTAATTCAATGGGATACATTTTGAACACCCTCAACCTTCCACAATATCCCAAAGGACCCTACTTCCCTACCAAATTAGAGAAAGGTAAACTTAATGTCAACTTCCCATGCAAAAATTAAACATTCAGACACCCCATGAGTTTGTGCAATGTCTTGAAGGACCTTGTTTCTCCACATGACCAAGGGAGATAAAATTATCTAAGTGATGATTGAGCATCTAGAACACCTTAGGGTTTTTGACACATTATGAAGGTTGTTGTTTTCCCACCAAGCGATTCAAAAAGGTGTCAAAAAAATATAACATGTAAAGTAGATTAGAGGACTCAATGCATGTTTACCATGTACCCTTCATGTCAAAATGTGGGTGGTCATTTCTCCTTACTCTTGTGTGCTATTAATACAAGATTCAACTCATCTAGAGTAAGTTTTTAAAGTAACTTTTTGAAAGTAAAGAGTTGGAGGATTTTAATGTGAAGAAGCTAGTGAAAGATTTTTGGTTTGATACATGTGTATTGTAAGGCCTGAAGACCAAGGAATATGTAGAGGAATGTATGAATTTTAAATTTTTGTAAAATCCTTTAATCCCATTGTAATGATTTTGATACATTTAATAAGGGAATATTTAAGAATTGGTTTGTGTATTATTTTAAGTCGTTGCTTGGTTTAGTAGTTTTTCAAAACCTCTAAACTCAAGACTACACTATATGGTATTAAAGCAAGGTTTTCTTGCTTGGAGATGTTGAGAAGCTATAGAGAGTTGAAGTGATATGTATACCTAAGGCTCTATTTTTGTTGCAAGTTGTGAGGAATCCTACAATTGCAGAGAGAAAAGAGGGACATAGAAATATGAGGAGGTTAAGTCCAATGAAAACCAACAGAGTTCAAATATAGGATTGTTGAAGATTCCCCCAAGAAGATGAAACCATAGGATGGAGGAGATGTTTGAGAAATTCTAAATTGAAATATGGAAGGAGTTAAGGACTTTGGTTGTAGATTTGAGGAGAAACCCAAACAATGAAGAATACCATGCAAATGGTGAATAGACTTAAGTTGGTGAACGTGAAGAAGGAAATGGACCACCAACAGATGAAGGACAAGAGAAATTCTTGAGAGGAATTTTTAATATTAGTAAAGGCAACTGAATGGAGTCTAAAAATTTTCTGGAACCTTAAACCCTAAAGAGTTGATAGGCTAGATAAGTGAAATGGGGGAATATTTTGACTTTGAAGATATTCATGACCCATAGAGGGTAAAGTTGGTGTAAACAAAACTTAAAGGTCATATTTGTCTTTGGTGGAGAGATCTATAGAGAGAAAGAATAAAAAATGGAGAGATAAGGATAACCCAGTGGACTCAGTCATGTAGCTAGGTTGAATATAAAGTTTATTCCTAGACACTATGAAATGGATTTGTTTAAAAGGCTTAAAAAATTGAGACACAAAGATATGGTGTAAAAGACTATACTAAAGAATTCTATAAACTAAGTATTGGATTTGGGAGGCATGAAATGGATAGAGGAAAGTTGGCTAGGTATGTAAATGGGTTGATATTTGATATTCAAGATGACATTAGGATGTTGTGATTTATTGGAGTTGAGGAGGCCTACCGATAGACCATAAAGGTTGAAGAAAATATATCTAAAAGGAAAAAAATAGTTCCAAAGGAAGAGGAATAATGATAGTAGAAAGAGGATGGACAAGTAGCAGTAAAGGGAAATGAGTCTATAAAGAAGAAGCCAAACCCAAATAGGAGAATGAATCAGTCTAGAAAGTAAGAGGAAGAGAAAAATAAATGAGAGGATGAGGTAACAACAACAAAGGATTCTTTGGGAATTGTTTTCGGTGTGGAGAAGGTGGCTATAAAGTATTTGAGTGCTCATAGTAGCAACAACAAAGTAGTAAGATGAGCATAGCTAGAAATCATCTAGCCTAAGAAGACAAAGGAAGTGTTTCATCACCAAAATATGCAAAATAACTAGAAGATGGAGAATCTCTCATGCTTAGGAGAGTCTTTTTGAAACCAAAGGGAGAGGAGGATGGACCATCTCAAAGAAATGAACTTTTTTGAACTAAATGCAAATTTAGGGGTAAGTGTTGCAAGGTTATTATTGATAGTGGTAGTATTATATAATTTAGTTTTTGAAGAAATGGTAGAGAAATTAAGTTTGAGAAAGAGGAAGCATCCAAATCCATATCAAAAGAACATGAATTAGTGGTGAATGAGCAGTTTTTTTTTCATTTCTAGATTGCATCATCTAAGGATGAAATTTTGTGTGATTTTATGTCAATGAGTGCATGCCATGTTTTATTGGGAAAAACTCGGTATTTTGATAGGGAGGTTGTCTATGATGGTAGGAGAAACCTATACATAATTGTGAAATATGGAAAAATGTATGTTCTAAGTTCCTTAAATGAGAAAGAAAGTGAAGATAAGGAAAATAGTCCTAAAAGTTGTTATGTAGTTCAATAAAATAGATTGCAGGGTTTATGAGAGAGGTCAAGAATGACTCAATGGAATTTCTTTTGAAGGAAGATGAAATTGATGACAAAGGGAGTGATAACTAATGCAACATGTAGAGGGAAGATACCAAGTAGATGAGGAAGTTTGGATAAAGATAAAATATGGGATCACCATCCCAAGAACCTATGAATGTTCATGATTTTCTAACTCATGGAAAATATCACTTACTCGACATGTGTGATGCAGGAGAATCTGAGCCTACAAGTGATCATGTGTCAACCAAAAATATTTCCCTACTTTATAATGTTTTTCTTTATTTCTTGCTTGTTTCTAATGCTTGTAGGATTTGATTGTATAGTTCCAAGGAATTCCTATGGATTCATGGCCATTTGATTATTTCACCTTGTAGAGGAGTCAAGTGGGTACTCATAGTGCAAATTTGGTGAATTTTTGATGAAAATTGAGCAATTTATAGTTTTGTAGGTTTTTAACTTACTATTAGACTTTTGTAGTGAATATCTATTGAATTGGATACGTTTTTTTTTATTTTGATGAGTTTGTCTACATGACTAGTTCCAATGGGTATTTTCACATTTGCAAGAAACTCTTTACTTACTGACCTTATAAGAAATGTAAGTACTACTAAACTTGTGGGTCAACTCAGGTGAACCAAAATTTTGACAAGGATAACTTTAAGAACACCCCCCCTCGAAGGTGTAAAAACCTAGCGAATCTTGTATACTTCTAAAAAAAATAAAAATATATTTTTGAATGTTTTTTTTTTCGAGAAAAAAAATTCTCAATTGGTGAATCGTTTGTAATCACTAGAATTCTATGGAAAATCTTAGCGAATTGTAATTTTTGAAAACCAATAAAATATTTTTATTGGCAATTAAAACCTATTTTCAAACCAACAAAAAAAATTTGTGAGCGAATTAAACATGTTTTCAAAACAAAAATATTATTTTTGTTGGTGATTAAAACTTTCTATCAAACCAAAAAATATATTTTCATTGGCGAATTAAACTTATTTTCAAACCAATAAAAAAATTCATTGGTGAATTAAACATAATTCCAAACTAATTAAAAAAATTCAATGGTGAAATAAATTGGTATGCCAATAAAAAATCATAACATGGGTGGCGAAAATATCAAATACTATATATTGTTCTATTCCGAGACAAATTTTCCACACTTTCAAATTCCCTCATAAAGTGTTTGGAATGGGGACAAGTTTCAACATATTATTATAAGTTCTTATTAGAAGTGTCAAGTGATCCACTGAGCAAAGTACTATGTCTGAAGCTAGATGTCAGTGCAAATTAATATATCTGATAATCATTCAATGAATGTTCGATGAACGGTTGTAGTTGCATTCCAAAAGCAAATATCTGAAGCACTAGACTTATGAATTCAAACTTTTGGAATAACCCTAGAACCATTAGATTTTTAAATATCAATGTTTGACTTTTTATTACTTATTAAATCACTTAAAGTCATGACTCATTTTTTTGTGAAATAAAATTGTCACATCAAATTAGAAAATTAATATAACCATTTGATGAATGTTCGATGGACGGTTGTAGTTGCATTCTGAAAGCATATTTTTGAAGTAGTAGACTTGTGAATTCAAACCTCCATAATAATGCTAGAACCATTAGATTTGAAAATATCAATGGTTGATGTTTTATTATTTATTAAATCACTTAAAGTCATGACTCAATTTTTACGAAATAATATTGTCACATCGAATTAGAAAATTAATATAATCATTCGATGAATGTTTGATGGATGGTTGTAGTTTCATTTTAGAAGCAAATGTCTAAAGCACTAGACATGTGAATTCAAACCTCTGGAATAATGTTACAACCATTTAATTTGAAAATATCAATGGTTGACGTTTTATTATTTATTAAATCACTTAAAGTCATGACTCATTTTTTTAAAATAATATTGTCACATCAGGTGGTGAATTAAATGTTCAAGTGTTGAGCATTGATGTCTTCATTCTATATATACTTCACCAACTTGATGTTCTTCATATCATTTCTAATATATTTGGCTTTGCTTTCTTTCTTCTCTATTCATAATTTCACTAGATGATATTATGGAGTCTTCATGGTGTGTCATGCTACCCAAATGTTTTTGGGAGAAAAGAAGCAACGATGCATTCGATAGATGAAATTTGGGTATGGTTTTTACTATTCCTTGTGTACAGGTTGAGGAGGCTAGAAGAATAATTGTGGGTAGCGAATGACTTCAAAACAACCCGCGTGCTCTATTTTCTAAGGTAGCTTCTATTTTCTTGTCCAATTTCATGGACATTTTGTTGGATAAATATTTGGTGAAGACGTTGGCAATACATTATTTATAGCCTTCCATTTACTCTCTTCGTTGGAGTTGAAACTTGAGCATTACAATTTTCAATTTGGGTTAGCCCCTATTGGTAGAATCTTTCCCAAAGTTGAACTAGCTACTTCTACAGTACAAGATCTTGCCCCGGTTACATTATGAGGTGTGGTCTAGTGTGTGATACGAAAAATGAATTATTATAGAGTCTAGAGATTTGGAGGAAGGATTTGGGTGATTCCCTTTTCTTCTCTACTCTTACTTTGTTCAATTTGATTCATCTCTTGCTCAAACACTTGGTTCAGGGCCTTTGCTATTGTTACAAAAAAATTTAGGAATGAATTGTGTCTATATTTTATTGTACAACTCTTGTAATATGTATTTTATGACTAGTTTTTTGTCATGGCTAGTGGCTTTTTGGCTAGGTTGGATATGTACTTCACTCTTTAGCTACTTAAATTAGAATACTTTTTGTGGCTTCATTCTTGTAAATCCTTTTTTCTTTGTTCATATAAAAATGTGCTTTTAAGACTAATTATCAACATATGGTTCTGATCATAAGTGAGAAAAATTTATTGTGACTTATTAGTGGACATTGATAATGATTAAGCTACAACAATCCATTTAATTCTCTATATTTTCAATGCTTCGAACTACTCTACTTGTCAGTTGTTGTTTAATACTCAATCCTTTTATCAATTTTTGCATATCCACTAGATTGTCTTTCCTTGAAGAAAACAAGGTTGTAAAACTATGGAATAATGCCATATGTACCTGGGAAATCTTTAAAAGATTCAAAATTAAGTTCCTCTTCTAATTCGAAGAAAGCAAAATGTTTGATTTGATAACTTGATACTAAGAATGGTAGAAAGTATGGCACATGTCTTCTTTTTATTGATTTCCGCATATCCGTCAGATTGTCTTTCTTTGAAGAAAATGTGGTTGTGGTACCGATGATTAATTCCATTTGTACATATGAAGCAAGCAAACTATTTGATTTAATAACTTGATACTGAAAATGGTAGAAAGTATGGCACATGTTTTCTTTTTATCATTTTTTGCACATCTGCCAGATTGTCTTTCTTTGAATAAAATATGGTTGTGATACCATAGATTAATGGTCCATATGTACATCCAAAGCAAGTGATTGGATAACTTGATATTGAAAATGACACGATGTACTATACATGATGATTCCATTAATCTTGTGATTAATTGAAATAAGATTTGTAATCATTTCATATCATTTGAGTGGCATGCTTGACAACTTTTTAGTTTGAGGTACAATGTGCATGTAGCTAGATGCCAATCAAAATAAACATTGTTAGTGTAGGTGGCTCTCATGGGATTGAATTTAGTTACTTGGTTAGTTCAAAAAAGAGAAAATATACCTCACATGACTCACGAGTAAATAGGGATTGGGATGGTGAGTTGAGAGCTCATAAATGGCCCATAAATAGGTATTAGGGATAGTGAGCACAATTGAAATCTTTTATACAAGGCTTTACTATTTTGTGCAATGTTTTGAATTTTGATAAGGGTTTTCATTTTGCAAGGTTAATAAGGAATAAGGTGATGTGGTATTATTGGAGAATATACTCTAAATTCTCTTGCCTCTAGTTATGTAGTTACAAAGTAAAAGACCAATTTCCTTCAAGTTTATAATGGGTAGAATTGGAAAGAAGTTGATCTAGTTTACCTGGCTTTTGAGACAGTTTTTGAACTAGGATGAGGAGCTCTAATGGAGATAAGTTCTTTCATAGAGAGTGCATCCACTTAAGTATTTTAATCTTGTTTGTGTTCATTCAAATTTGGTGACTTCTCATACTATATTTTGACAGAGGCCCTCAAAGAGGAACTATGGACTTTCAGATTCATATTGTGCTATCCTAGTGCCTTTGAGCTGCCCAAAGAAGGTGGGAGAAAATTTAGTACCCCTTATCTTCTGCATAATTCCAATTGGTAACCAAGATAGGTACATTTTCTATATTCATAGCTTCCATCTCCCTAGCATGGTAGGCACACCCTATGGATTCTTAAAGTCATTTTTTTGGTTATATGGTCTAGATCCCACAGCCACCACTACTAGCTTGGAATCAATAATGTCATTTTGGGCTACTATGGTGGATCAGATTGAGCATATTATAAAATATATTTTGTATAAAAAAAATTTAACTATCATCTCATACTTCACCATAGTGGGATACAAAACCAGACTATAATTTTTTTATAAATGCAAAACCATATTTGAGATCCCAAGATCCAAACCATGGTCAGCAAGCCTTATGGATGTACTTTGAGATTTGAGAATATGGTTTGTATCCCATTGCCACCACTACTAGCTTGGAATCAATTATGTCTAATGTAAAGTGACATGTATCATTTATACAAAACAAGATCTTGCATGATCTACTCATCTTTAAAAAGCTATGTAATAATGTAACATTGTAATTTAGTTGTAATAAAATAAATGGTTGTGTTATTCTTCGTTATTCATTTACAGTAAAGAATTATTTTGTGTGTTCAATGTCTATTCAAATTATACAAGTAATTAACAATAGCATTAATCTTTCTAGAAGTAGCACTTGTACATAAACTTTAAAGGAGGTTTAATGATTACACTGATAGAAAACTCTATGTATGTTAATATATTATAGTGTATGTGTTTTTGCATGAATAGGCTACAAGTTGAAAGTTCTAGTTGCATGTGGCTAGATTAAACAATTAATAATAAGTGCTAAACAAATTATAATGGAATAAAATAATCTTAGAAAATTCTAGATTCTTCCTTCAAGAAATTAAGTATTATCTATTTATGAAATATTTGCATGTAGATTTAAAACATAAAGCAATACAAATGAAAAAAGAAAGTTTCCATCAAATTGACAAAAACCACTAAAATGGAAATAGAATGTTCTCAAATCAATATATATATGGATTTTATGTTGTAAGTGAGTTTTTGAAGGCTTTTACAATTAAATGGCAGTAGGTTTACCATTAAACAAGTGCTAAATCTAATGGAATGAAATAAACTTAGAAAAATCTAGATTTTTCCTTCAAGAAAGTAATTATTATCTATTTATGAAATATTTGTATGCAGATTTAAAACATAAAGCAATACAAATGAAAAAATAAGTTGTCATCAAATTGACAAAAAACACTAAAATGGAAATAGAATGTTGTCAAATCAATATTTATTTGTCTTTTATGTGATAAGTGAGATTTTGGAGGCTTTAGCCTTTTACCTAGTTGAGAAGAAGATTTTAGATGTGCTTAATTAAATGGCTTAAGTGATCCTGCACTTTATGTTTCTGCGAGTCATCGAATAGTTTTATAAATGTTAAATTAATTGTTACAGAACTACAGAAAGGGGATAGGTGTCAATCAATGTCTTGCTTTTAAATGGATTTCATGAGTTTGCAAGATGCTTTGAAAGTAGATTTATATGTGACTTGAGTAACTGTGGAATGGACATGTGGACTTATCTCAACATCTCTAATGAATTTTCTATTGAAGGAAAATATCATCAAGATTGTGTATCCTAGCACACTAAAGTTTAAAACAACTTTAAAACACATGTTCATTGTTTATATCATAAATCACTTGATCGTTCAATGAAGATTTGATGGATGGTTGTAGTTGCATTCCAAAATGAAATACATAGAGCACTAGGCTTGCAAACTTAAACCTCCAGAATCACTCTATAATTGTTAGATTTACAAAGATCAACGGTTGATATTTTTTTGAGATGGAGCATTCAAATGATATTGATGACACCGCTCATTGAAAGTGATCAACTAATAAAAGGTGTATCAATGCAAGACAACTGTTCAATTTATTTCTAAGCATTTGTACAGAGATGCAATGTACTAATTGTGTAGTCTCGTGGCAACACATTGATGTTTCATTCATTTCCATATTTGAAAAAAAAATCTTATCTTTCTAATGCTAAGTGATTTTATTTTTAAGTGAGAGGTTCAACACACAGGGACATTTCAGATTGCTCATTACAGTGTATCAAGGAGATTATGGGTTTCAACAAATCCAATCCATGCCTCTCAATATTATTCTTTTCAAGAATCGAAATTTGGGTAAGTAAAAGACATAATTCCTACATTTCATTGTTTCTTAAAATATTCTTTTGTCAAACTTTGGGTTTAGGGTTGAGAACTTGAGAGACTTAAGAAAAATTAAGGACTTAGAGGGAATTCACACTGTACAAGCATGTGTACCACCACTAAAAGACCAGACAAAGTTGTTGGGAAAGGAAAAGCAAAATCGGATTGAAAAATAGATTATGCCTGGGAGTGCTTAAAACCCCAGGTTTCATTGATGAATACCATGATATTTATTCAATCTTGAAATAGGCTTACCTTAGAACTTATATTTTCATGTGAGAATAAGGTTATAAACCAAATGAAAATTAATAGTCAATGGGTCATGGGTAAGTGGATTAGGGCACATGTTACATGAGGTTTTCCCTTGCCCATAATTTATTATGATTTGTTCCCACAATTATGATGAAAACAAAAGAGTAATTGTTAATAAAGATGGAAAAGAATAAATGTTATCAATTTGTATAGAAGAATTCATAAATGTGATGGGGTTTACAACCAAAGAATTTGGAAACATCCACATTGACCTAGAAAAGCTTGCTAGTGATTATGAAGCAATAGATGAAAGGGAGAAAATACTTTTCTAAATAAAATAGCTTAGGAATTTCATAGAAATTTATTGAAAAGTAATCATAATCCTCATTATTTTTTAATTTTTAGACCGTGGGTTCAGGATACTATTTCTATGCTAGTATGTTGCCTCAGAATGGATAGCAATCGAGAAGTGGGTGCAAGCCTCTTTGAAATGGTATTTAAGATCCATTACAATGGACAAACTGTCAAATATAACTTTCTTGAGCACATTATATAATCCATACATAAACATTTTTTAATTATTAAAGGAGGTTCCACTAAGACATTTAGGTTCACAATTTACTTGTGATATTTTTTCTATTCAAATTTAGTGGAATGTTTCAAACCAACAAGCTTTAGATTCAACCCTATACGAATGTTGAGGAAAAGAAAATGGCTCTAGTATATGATTAGACCACTAAGATAAGGATGCATGATTCATGATTCTCGGAGGAACTACAATCATTTTGTAGACTAATTTGTGGCTCCATTGTATCAAGTAATTACAAATACTCCAATGCCTAGATTTCCTATGTCTTGTAGAAATTGCATTCAACTAGGAAAAGAAATAGAATTGGTTGATTGGTACTTGATGGAAGAATATATTGTGCTAAGAGTTTATGGATCAAGAGTAGAAGCATACAAACTTCCAATACATGTGACAGAAAGGGATTTTTTGCATTGGAATATGTAAGGTAGATGGAGAGTACTAATCAACTATACTTTGTCAGTCAACAAAAGAAGACCTTATTTCCTTCTTTACCTTTTCCATGTGGAGGGTTCACATTTGAGAGAAAAGAATTTAGTGTGGCACATGATCTTTTGAAAGTTTTTAAATTTTATGATGTATGTCACTGATAGTATGATCCATGTAACACCATTAAATTAAGGATTGTGGCCAATAAGAATGTTGCAAGTAGAATTCAACATAAAAGTAAACCCTTGCTTGAAAACTTGAGAAACAAGGATTCTTGGGAGAAGGTCAAAATAGTAATAGGGAAAATTGTTGGTAAGAAAGGCATTTCTTTTGAAAATTTGTCAATAAAAATTATGGCATTGGACCAACAAACAGAAGTAGAGAATCAAATCAGGAGGTACAACATTTTTTATGAAAAAGGTGGTAAACCATATAGTAGAGTAAAAATGCCAGATTCTCTAGATAAGGATGTTATAGAAAAAAATTGGTCATGATAAAAAATTACTACCTTTTGGTTTATGAGGAAGGAGCTAGGTGAACCAAAAACTAGTGTAGAGTTTCGAGAGATTGAAGAAGATTCTAAGTTTAGCAATTTGTGGAATATAGAGCATCCCAATTAACGTGAAGAAATTGATGTTGAATCTGATGATGATAGGGAAGAACAAAGTGTACAATATGCAAGCAAAGTCAAATTTGGTTTAAGTGAGAGCACAAAAAAATTATATACTTTAGGAGTAGGCATAGCCAAAAAACTGGGTTATGAAGGTGGTAGTTTGGGGTCCCAAGGACAAGGAATTTGTATGGAAATAGATGTAGACCATAGAAAACCTGTTGATAATCAAGGCCTTGGAGCTGATAAAATAGACCAAGGGCATACAAGTACAGCTGAAACAACTCATTTTGTTAAAGTTTCAAATCCTAATCCTCATGGTCATATACAATCACAACTAGGACATTCCCATGGTGGAGAAACTAGTGCAACTAGCACTGCCACTGGAGGTGATGGTATGGGTAGTAGTACTAGTAGTGGTCAACATGTGCTACAAAAAAAAATTACACACAAGAGGCCAACAATACAAGATACTACAAAAACACCCAGTGATCAATGCATGCTGAAGAAGGCAAGGATTATAATAGGTCCAAGTTCCACCCCAAACTTGAGTTATTTCTAGTAACTCCTCTAGTTAGTCTGGTTGCAACACCAACTGCAAGTACTCCTAGTCCTTCACCAGTCAAGCATTCCATTACTTCTACATCTTCAAGTTTTGGTTACAATGATGAGTTTAAAAAGAAATCAAAATTGTATATAAAAAAAGGAAACAACTGATAGAGAGTTCATCTACTGTAACTTTAGAGCCTACAACAACTAGGGTATTACCCACATTTGACCCAAATAAAAAGATCATGGAGTACATGTTTGTTGTTACCATAGTTCAAAATAAACCAAAAAATTAGATGGAATGCTTTGAATTTCAGATGAACAGTTTCTAGTTGAATTTTTCTGGATACAAATTTTTTGACAAAATTAATGTATCAAAAAAGAACAATAAATTGGTGTACACATCATTTATAAAGAAAGAGAGAGAAAAAAATGTTGAAAATTTAAATAGAAAAGTTACATGCAGACCTAGCAAATGAGAAAGCAAAGAGTCCAAAGCATTAGATAACAATACCAATGAATTAGAAAGAAAGAATAAAAAAATATACCTCTACATCTACAAGCAAAGAGGATAAACAAATAGAGGTGGAATTGAATGAATTGAAGCAAAGGTTAGATGAGATAAAAAAGAAATATGATGAGGAAAAATCCACTTCAGAAAAATTAAAACAACACCTGGGGAAAGAAAATCAACAGTGGGAACAAAAATTGGAGAAAGAGAGAAAAATGTGAATGATTGGCGACAGAGCTGAGGGAAGTAGAAAATGAAATAAACTCTTATCAAAATAAGTTAACTGCATTTTGTAGAGAAACAATGAGGTATATGAAACAAAAGATCAAGGAGGAAATAATGCAAAGGTTTGATCATTTGTGTGAATTGTTTCAATTGATTGATGCTATGAGACTACATTATAGGAAGCTCAGGAAATATTTAATAGACAACAAAAATCTGATGAAAATAAAGAAATCTACAAATCAAGTTCATCAAACAGTCTACAAAGCTAGTGACAATGAATTGAAATAAAAAAGAACTAATAATCAGATTTATGCCTCAATGAAGTTGTCATCTATGCTTCAAAAGTGTTTGAGAATGCGTGAAATAGCGGAATTTATGCATCTGGTTGCAAAAAGGATGAATAAGCTGGATGAAAAGGTAAGGAACTTGAAAGAGCTTGGTTTTCTAGAGGATTTTGATGCAAATGAGTGATTCATTGGAAAGAATTATTTTAGAAAGAAGATGGAGGGTACAAGGAAGATTGATTTGGACCAGTTTCCTCATAACCCAGATGAGGTGAACTTTTTAGATTCCATCAAACCATTGATAACCTTGAATGCAACTTTGACTAAAAGATTTAAGTCAAGTTTGAATTTCAATAATTCATTGTTAACAAATTTTCAAGTTAGACAATATCAGTTAGAACAAATGACACTTCCATCAACTAAGCAGTGGAAGTTGCTAGAAAAGCTAATAGAATGATTTGATATTGATAATATGAGTTTCCAAGTTCCAACTCAGCTCTATACAGAGTTGTCTTTGAGCAAGATTTTTCATTGCCTCTATGTATTCCTTCATTTGAAAATCAATAAAAAACTCAAATTCAGTAATGTGTTGATGTTCAATTATCTATATTATTTATTTTATCGATTGAAGAAAAACTCTGGTTTCAACTACTAGATACACATTAAATGATTGTTGATGTTCATTGTTTTATATGTTAATGTTATTATACTAACTCATTTGACTGCAAAATCCGACAAAAATTTCTGATGAAAAATGTATAATTTGATATATTGTCGAGTACTTGTGATATTTAATGTGTAATTTTCAATTTTTTAAAATTTTATCCCTAACGTTCGTCAAAATTTCGACGAACATGCAAAATAAAATTGTGGATGACATAAAAAGTGAGGATGTTTTTCTATTCTTGCGAATTTTCTCTACTTGCAAATTTTCTATACTTGTGACAGTTTGTGGAGAACTAAGGACAATTTTCTTGGGAAAAATTAGAAAAAATTCAAGATATCGCCAGATTGATGGTAGTCATTTTCTTTTTCTAGAATTCATTTGTGAAGTCAGATTTGTACTTCCAGGTTTGAAAATCACATTTTAAAGCAACATCTCAGCAAATTTCATTTTTAGACTTGTGCATTTTTAGAATTTCATTTCCAGATTTTGTTGTGTGCAAGTTTAATATTCTGATTTTAGGATTCTAACGGTTGGAAATCATAGTAAAATCATAATTTAATAATTTTTGGAATTAGTATTTTAAAGTATTTTTTTGGGGTCATTAACTTTAGACTATCTTCTCTTTTGCAGGGGTAGTTGCATGCCAAATTTTTTTGGTGTAAAATATTAGAATTATTAGATTTTGTTACCTGTCTATGATTGAAAATTATTGGAGTGTGAATTTGATATTTTTTGAAGATCTAAATATTCAAGCTTGGTAAAGAAAAATCATGTCAAATAATATTAGTCTAGAACAAAATGAAAAGACACTTGATATATTGTGGGCTAGATTGAAAAGAAAGGGTGATGGGAAATGTTATTTTCCTTGCAATAATTGCAAGGGCTTAAAGACAAGAAGACTTTTAATCACAACAGCTGAGAAACATTGTAGGCAACATGGTCACGTTGAAGGGGGGCATGATTATCTTCCATTGGTAAGTTGTTCACTATATGTGTTTATATTGATTGAATTTGTAAATGTTTATATCGTTTTAACATTTTATATAAAAAATCACTTGATCATGATCATGGTTTATTTGTGTCTATCATTATTATAAAGGTGGGGTGCCCTAGGGCACATGATATGGATTATCAGGGCCTGGATAATATGTTTTTGCAAGCAGAGGAACATGGAGCTGTGAATATCAAAGATGAAGTTAACGATCCTACGGAAGAAGATGATCATGCACCAGAAAACACAGTTGAAGATGATGGTACAAATACATTGATCCATGACACATTTAGTGGCATAGCTGATCATGATGATCGAGATGGCTTTGATGATGTTCATGATTTACCTGTACTTGAGAAGGCATATGAGCCCCTTTATGAAGGCTCACAAAAAACTCTTCTCTTTGTTGTATTGTTGCTGGTGAACTTGAAGGTTATGAATGGTTCATCCAACATAGCAATCTCACGGATATTAAGGTATGTCATATATGTCATATTTTTCATCTATTTTAATTTTTGTTAGTTCATCACTACTAAATAAAGAATGAAATATGTACCATTAATATTTTTTATATTAACAAATTATTTTTTGTTGTAGATTGATTGGTGAATTTTTATTACCACCATCAAATATTTTACCTCCCTATACCAAGATTTATCTGCCATTATGAAAGATATTGGAATGGAGTATCAAGCAATAGATGCATGTCCCAATGATCATATTATATATCATAAGCAACACGAATTTGCAACAGAATGCCCAGAATTTCATATCAGTAGATATCGAATGGATCAACTAACAAAAAAGGTGTCTCGCAAGGTTCTTTGTTATATTCTCATTATTCCATGTATGCAACGATTATTTAGGTGTGAAAGCTTAGCGCAATTTATGGATTACCATGCATGGAATAGAAGTGGAGATGACATTATTCGAATGCATGTGGATGGTTCTGCATTTAGAGACATGGAGGATAAATGGCCACAATTTAAAGAAGAACCTCATAATCTCAGGCTTTCATTGGCAGCGGACAGTGTCAATCCATTTGGAGAGTTGAGATCTATTTACTCGATGTGGCCTGTTTTTGTTATCAACAATAACATTCCTCCATGGATGCCAATAAAGAGGGATTACATAATGTTTGCAATGATTGTTCCAGGTATTTGTTTACATCAACTTTATTTAACATAGAAGCATCTCATTTGTCTTATCTGTTGCATAATGACTTATATTTTTTTCATTTAATAGTCATGTACATTAATTTATATATATTGCAGTAAAATGGTTATAATAATTATGTAATGTTTATGTTCATTCAACTAGGTAAGTACCAAGTTAAAGATATGAATGTATATATCGAGCTTCTTATCGGCGAGTTACTAAAGTTATGGAATGGCATCACTATGTATGACGTCTCTATACCAATATGACAAAGACAATTTCAATTTCATGCAATGCTTGTATGGAAAATTCATGATGCCCCAGGGCTAACACATTTTTGTGGTATGTTATAAAATTCAACTGCACTTTAACAATATTAAATTTTATGAAGTAGATATCATGCATGTTTTTTAAATAATCTATTCATTATATATAATTATAAAAATTGACATATTTAATCCAATTATATATGATCTTGCAGGTCTTCAAACAAAGGGAAAATTTGCATGTCCAATTTGTGGTCCAAAGATGAAATCTCATTCAACAAGTTTAGAAAGGTGTGTTTGATGAGTATAGGCACTTCCTCCATAGAAATCATAAGTATCGAACTACTGAAAAACATCTTTTCAATGGGAAAGAAGAGACTACATCAAAACCACGAAGAATGACACCTCGCCTATGGAAGTTGGAATATAATAGAATTAATCGTCAAGGTTATACATTAGATCAAATTGTTTATCTATCATAAATGATATGTTTGGAATTTATATTTTATATTGTGTTGTGTTTACTCATGTTGTAATTGACAATGATTGTCGTTGTTAATTTGTTTAACTTATATGCTTCATGAAGGTTCGTCAAGGCATTAATGGATGGCTTCCACAGGGACTTGAAAAGTTATCCTAGACAATTTAGTAGATTTCCCTACTATGAGCAGCTACAAATTGTCCATTTGTTTGATACAATGCATATCGGAAAGAATATAACAAAAATGTTATGGAAAATATTGGATGGAAGGCATGACAAAGAAAAAATTGTCAAAATTTGTAGTGACATTCAAGAAGCCAATCATGCAATGAAAAATGTCATTCAATTAAATAGTGATGGAGACCAAATTAATATAAGTTCCCTTCCTTGGTTATTAACGGAGCAGCAAAGCAATGCTATTAAAGAAGTCATATGAAAAATTTGATTTCCCACAGGATTTGTTGTGAACATAAACAATATCATAACAAAGAAAGGTGAATTTGGGTCAAGGATGAAAATGCATGATTGGCATACCTTCATTAAGGTAATTATTCTAATATATTATATATATATTTGTATATTGCACGTACTTTTCAGTGTATTATGTTTACTACTTTTGGAAAACTAATGAAAAAATCATTTTATAATTGTTGCAGTACGTTCTACCTCTATCTCTCTTAGAAAACTTTCAACAACAATGTCAAGCAAGTTATATATGATCTTGGAAAATACATGAGGTAAGTAGCGATATTTGTTCAATTCATTGTATAGATCTTATAATTTCCATTTGTTTTACTTGTTATATAATATATTGTATATTTTTGTTAGATCTCATTAATATATTTGTGCCTTGAATCACTTGTAGATGGTTGTCATCTAAATAAATCCATAAAGAAGATATAAATTATTGGAAGAGAAAAATTCCTCATCTAATGTGTGAAATGCAAAAGTGTCTACCTTCAACATTTTTCAATGCACAAGAACACTACCTCATACACCAAGTTGAGGAGATTGAATTATGTGAACCTGTACACACAAGGTCAATGTGGATGGTTGAGAGGCACTTAAAATTTTTGAAGGCTTTGGTTAGACAAAGAGCACATCCTGAGGGTTCTATGGTGGAGGGATATATGGTATACCAGAACATGGTGTACATTACTGAATATCTTCCTAAGTTTGTAGCAAAGATCCATGTAGATCGCATTTGGGAACCCAACTCCATTAACAAATTCGAAGGGGAGTACCTGATGGGGAAAGGTAGATTGAGGAAAGTGAGAGGTAATTATAAGATGGTCATGGAGATTAATTAGAATACATTTTACATTTTTTTTATGTATATTGTACTTATTTAATTATTAATCTTCAATATACATCAATTATAAATTAAGGTCATACATTGTGTTAATTAACTAATTATATGTCATTTGTGAATTTCATTTTTTTTTGATATAGTTGGTCGAGAGTGGGATGCACTACATTTGTATGTCACAAGCAATCTTGATTGGATGACAGTATGGATTGAACAATGTCAACAATCTAGCTGTGCATTAACATGGGAAGGTGTGGCTTCATTGGTTAAAGAAGCTCATCATAATGGAGATTCCAATGTTACACCAAGGGAAATTGATTTAGCATATGGTTTAAGAGATAAACAGGTACGTATAGATATATTAATCACCCATATTATTTAATTATTTTCAATTATATTTATGTATATATATGTTGACATTTTTTTTCTTGCATACATATGGCCAAGAATAAATATGTTTATCAATTGATGATATTGCAATAATTTTTACATGTTTGACGTATTGCAAGTGAAACTCCACAAGGCTATGTGGTGCAATGGTCCTAAATTTCAAATCAAAAAGTTGGATGACACGAAGAAAACTTGTGTTTCTGGGATAACTGCAGTCTTTCAAGTGACCAATGTTTCATCTAGAAGTGACATACATCTAGAAGTCTTAGAAAATTGATACTATGGGATTTTGGATGATATACTTGAGTGTCATTTTAAGTCCTTCAAATTATTTTTGTTCGTCATCCTATGGTACAGGCTACGATTGAATGAAAATGATCCTGAGAGAACTGTTATTAAATATGATAATGGATTTACCATGGTTAATACAAGGTCGATCAAGCGAGCTAGAAATGAGCCCTATGTTCTTCCAAGCCAATGTGAGCAGGTATTTTACTCGAAGGTTCCAGGTAAATAGGGTTGGTCATTTTTTGTTAGACATGATCCAAGAGAAAGGTCGGTAAAGTATAATGTGGTGGAAGAAGAAGATACCAAAGAACTAGAAGATGATGTAGATGATGATCAGGATCAACAGTTAGTTGATGATGTGCCTAACGAAGATGTTGAAGAGGAGGAACTAGATCATGATGATGTAGGATTTAATGTTCATAAAGATGATATCCGTGTGGATGATGACATTATTGAAACTAATATCAATGACGATGATGATGATATGACCAATCCTTACATTGTCGAATCTGGATCAGATGATACAGACAAAGAGTTGGATGAAGGAGAAGATCAATGACATTGAAATGTATGAGTTATGTGATTTTATTATCTATTTAATATTAATTTCTTGATAGAATTATATTTGAATTATGTGGTTACATAATTAATTCATGATGTTTTTAGTTTTTATGCCATTACATAATTAATTCATGATGTATTTTTTAATGTTTAATTTTAATTCATGATGTTACAACTATTGTAGCTCTCCTAGAAAATTTCCCTATGATCATAATGAATAGTGTTTTGGTAAATTTCATGAAAGATGACACATTGATCGTAGTAGTGAAATAATTGCAAAGTCGTTTAGATTTTTTAGACCAATCACCCTTCGCAATGTCATTTTTAGGATCATCTCCAATTTGATTACTAGGAAACATAAGGTAGGATTTGATTTGCTTATCTTGGAGGAACATTTTGGCTTTGTGTAATGTGAGCAAATTTTGGATGGGGTAGTGGTGCAGGAGTACCTATACCTCATCTTCTATGCTTAAGCATGTGATGATAATTAGGGAGGTCAATAGGTTGGTTTAGGAATTTCAAGAATGTTTTATTTTGAATAAGGTCACTGAAGACCATTAGTCATGTTCTAGGTGAAGTTTTGAGTTATGAGTTTGAGTCTTGCACTAAAGAGTTTTGTAGCCTTTTTAAGGAAAATTGGAGAATTTACATGTAAAAGGGTGCAAGGTTAGTGTCATGTCAATAATAAGGCTATTATCAAGCCACTAGCATGGTATTAGATGTGTCCTGGGAGTTTTAATAAATTTAAAAGGCCAAAAAATTAAAACATTTCAATAGTGATGTTAACAACCTTGAAATTAGTGTGTTTTGTGTTTCATGTGATCATAAAAGATTAAAAAGTCAGTTGTAGAGGTGGTTGTTCAGTGGTTGAGGTGTAAAGGCCTTTAAAATGCATAAAGTGATCATTGTAAAGGTTTTTGATGGTTGAGGATTTAAAATACAAGCTCTTGACATTCAAAAATTTGTCTTTCTTCAAAAAAATTGTATTTTTCCTGTTTTGTAGCACTATACGGTCACATACAGCCATATTTTGATGTGAAATCAATTCCATGTCATGAAGATATGTGTTAGCTTTGATTTGAATCTAATTTTAGGGTAACAAACAAGGCCAAATGATTTGAACCTTCTTCTCTTCAGGTGCTGCCAAACCTAGGTGGGTCTACCTTTGCGAACTGAGCAGACTTAAGTGATGTGATTTTGTTTACAACAATATATTCACAATGGAAATATTACAGTGAACAAATATAATCCTAATAAAGTGTATGTGTAATATTAGAATATGTTCAGTTAACAAATGTAAAAATAAAATGGATAAACTAAAAGATGAAATGCGTGAGACCAGTGCCTTGTTGGGTGTATGGAGTCTAATGAAGATCTAGAAAAGTGTAATCTATGATGGCAATAATTCAAACTATTTGGCACATAGATGTAGTTTATAACTTGTATAAACGTGCAAGTAAATGAATGAAAAACTCTACTTGAGATAGAATGACAATCCTAGTTATGTGATTCTTCTTATTGATCCAATTAATACTCTTCAGTTACTGTGATTGACTAGGAGGGTTTAATCTTTACTTGAAAGAACCAAATAATCACATCACACAAATACAAAAAATGTGTATCGGTAAACTGAATATGCATGCTTGATATATCAATTTAAACAACAAAAAAGCATCAAAATGGAGACAACCAGATAACTGTATAATTCCACAAACAGTTGATACCAATATTAAGCCACAAGTTTAGACATCTTCATTAACTTCATCAAAATTCATACATGCATCTGAGTCTTTTAAAGGAAATTTTCATTGCAAACTATCTACTGTATCTTTCTCCTATCCACCTATATCTATTTTACATTATGAAACCGATATAAATATATCAAAATTGTGAAAGGATGCATCCTTTCAGAAATGTCTTTTGCTTAACAACAATAACAAAATAGAAATTATGCTCTATTAAGCCATAAATGGAAAAATGTAATTACTAAGTTCTTCTTAATAATCCAGATGATATTTCTAAACTACTGTGACTGACTTGAAGGATTTAATCTTTACTTGAAAGAACCAGCAAATCACACCACACAGATGCAGCAAATGTGCATAGATAAACTAAACATATACTTGATATATCAATTTAAATAGCATAAAATTTTCAACCCTGGAGACAACTTAATAATGTTTTCACCCCCTTATTTCACCCTGATGGAGCTTGTCTTCACGATGAAACTTATTCATCGGTGAGACTGTGAACTATATCTTTCCAATGTGCATCCTTTTATGAAATTTGGTCAATATTGCTAAGAAATTCAGTAATTTTCCCGATGTTATAAGTCTCCCCGATGATAATTCCTTTGATCTCAAGTATGTCACCAAGACTCCTACTGATGTAATCTTATCAGCGTGACATAGTGGGTCGGGAGGACATTTTGAACTCATTCTGATAGTGTTTGTCTTGGTGATAGTATGTTTCTTTGTTTTGTCAGCAAGACAAGATGAGTGTTTCACCGATGATATTTCATCGGTGAGATAAATGCACTCGGGCTAACTCAGGGATCTTACTCTGATGGAATTGGTTTGGCTAATACAACTCCTTGTGCTTTGATCGGTGAGACAAGACAAGTTTCTTGCTGATGGAACTTCATCAGTGAGACCTATATGCTCGGTATGACCTTTTCATTTCACCCCGATGGAACTTGTCTTTCCAAAAAATCTCTTTATCAGTGATACCATGGACCATTTCATCCTGATGTGTATCTTCTTATGTAATCTAATTGGTGTGACATTTCTGTTATTTCGCCGATATGCTGACAATGAAAATATAATGATTTATGAATCAGATAGACCTACACAAATTCTTGTCAATATGGGTTATATTTGAATACTAGATTTTGGAGGTTTTTCATGATATCAAATGGTCAAGAATGATGTGATCATATGTGACTATGATGGATTATACTCAAGATAAGGTTTTCTTTAGGGAATCAACGAGTGCAAAATCACTATAAAATTTTCAAAATTTTATAGTTCCAACAGAGGCATAAAAATTGTTGCCCCAAGGTTTCAACACAAAGAATGGAAACAATTATTTCAACACATAAACTATTATGTAGTATTCAATTAAAATGTAAAAGCTTACTCTATATTAGTTAGGATACACAACTAAGAAAATGATCTATATAGTCTAATAATTTGACCATTAGCATATAGCAATTTCTATAGAGTTGTAGATCTCTTCCATTTCAAAAACACAAAACAATATTAGGTAGATAATCAAACATCTTTCATTTCTACAATGACTTATTTATCCTAGAGGAACTAAGTATATAGTATACAAAGAAACCAACAAACCCACAACTACCCCTATTTTGAAGGATTTTAGTTTTCTCCCCTTCCCGATCTCCCTAATATTGTCTAATTATTTTAAAGAGACCAAGGGTCTTAACACAAATTTATTCAACCCACTAAATAGCTGGGTTAATGAAACTTGGAAAAAGCAACAAAAAAATTGCTACATTTGGCATTTCATGTGGAATGAAGAGTGGTGACAATAATCTACTTATAGTTTAATAAAACACTATTTTTATAAGAAGACTTGACATTAGAAAGATAAGTGTTACTTATAGTTTAATAAAACACTATTATAGTTTTACCAACATATACTATTTTATGCTTGCATGGCTTCTTAGTTAATATATGGGGAGATAGAGATAGATGGGGAGAGAAAGAGAGAGAGATAGAGATATATGGTAAGAGAAAGAGATATGGAGATATATGGGAAGAGAAAGAAAGAGAGGTGGAGATAGAGAGTCGATGGATAGAGGGGATAGGGAGGGAGAAATGGTGAGAGATAGAGAGGGGGAGGGAGAGAGGGATATAGATAGGTAGAGGAGAGATAGAGAAGAGGGGGAGAGAGGGAGAGACGGGTTGAAGAGGAAGAGAGAGAAGAGAGGGAGA
Source organism: Sequoia sempervirens (assembly GCA_007258455.2). Taxonomy (NCBI): domain Eukaryota; kingdom Viridiplantae; phylum Streptophyta; class Pinopsida; order Cupressales; family Cupressaceae; genus Sequoia; species Sequoia sempervirens. Next base: position 11,682 of record VDFB02360749.1, on the reverse strand, counting down.
GATAGGTTGAAGAGGAAGAGAGAGAAAAGAGGGAGAGATAGGTTGAAGAGGAAGAGAGAGAAGAGAGGGAGATAGGTACAAAAGGGAGAGAGAGAGAGAGAGAAGAAGATAGGGGAGAGAGGGAGAGATACCTCAATATATAGAGAGGGAGACAGAGAGACATAGAAAGGGGGTGATATAAAGAGATAGATGGGGATGGTGAAAGAGATAGAGAGATCGTGATAGAGGTAGAGAAAGATATGGATAGAAAGACATAGAGAGAGGAGTGAGAGGAAGATAAAAAGAGAAATAGAGAAAGAGATATAGAGTAGGAGAGATGGAGGGAGAGATGGAGTGAATGAGAGAGAAAGGGGGAGAGGGAGAGATAGCTTAATAGATAGAGGGGGGAAGAGGGAGTGACATAGATAGTGGGGGATATAGAGAGATAGAGAGTGATAGGGAGAGATATATCAATCACCCTCCCTATATCTCTATCTATTCATCCTTATCTCTTTATCTCTACCTCTCTCTATCTCTTGTCTCCCTTTCTATTTGTATGTTTCTCATTATCTCCCTCTCTCTCTATATTTTCTTCCCTATATTTATCTTTGTCTCCTTAAGTGTGCAATGGGTACATTGAAGAGGTCATAAAGGAGAATTAGCATATCTTTAATCAAATGGCATGCTACCTTGAGCATAACTCCCCAAGGACACATGCCATCCTTGGATTATTGACATGAAACAACCAATCAAAATTTAGTTTATATTTTCCCTCTCTCTCTCTCTCTCTCCCCCTATCTATACAAGTTCATCTATTTCTCTCATTCTCTCTCTTTTTAGTTTCTATCTCTCTTTGTATTAGCTAATAGGCTACATATATTGTGAGATTTGAGCTTGAAACAAATCTCATGCCTGGAAACCACTATTGTATCGTTGGAAAACAAGTTTCAATTTCCATTTAATGGCAAACCATCTGCAGTGTAATGGTAAGATCCTCTAAAATATCGGGTAAAAGCCTATATATACTATTATATAATAATAAATATAATTATATTATATATAATTTAACCTAATATTACTATTATATTAAATAAATATTAGATTAATTATATTTTGTATTATATAAAAATATACTTATTATTAATTATTAATTATAATAATTTTATATATATTTAATAATTTTGTTAAAGAATATAATATATAATTATAATAAGTCGAGTAATTATATTTTTTATTATGTAAAATATAGCTAATATATACTAAACTATATTGTAGAATATTAAAACCTAGCTAAATGGTGCCATAATTTTAAATTTAACTAACATACTCTAAAACCTAATGAAACCAAGTTGTAGCTCATCAAATTGGAGAAGTGAAAGGTCAATACCAGTGCCAAGGAAGAGTTTGGAGGAGTGAAAACAAGGTCAATACTAGCACCGAGGAGGAGTTTGAAGTTACAGATTTCAGGGACTTAAACAAAGCATGTCCAAAAGATGATTTCTCATTGCCCAACATTGACATGATCGTAGACATGACGACAAGACACGAAATGCTTTCCTTGATGGATGGATTCTCGAGATACAACCAGATATGATTGCTAAAGAAGACCAACATAAAATGGCTTTCACTTGTCCATGGGGGACTTACTGATGGAATATGATGCCATTCAACTTGAAGAATGTAGGAGCAACATACCAAAGGGCCATGACATGATCCATAAAACTGTCAAAGATTATGTCGATTACATTATAGTCGAATCCAAAAAGAGGAAGGATCACATAGCAACCTTAAGTGCCATTTTTGACAGGCTAGAGGAATACAAAGTCTGATTAAATCCAAAGAAGTGCATCTTCGGCATACAATAAAGAAAGTTGCTAAGATACATAGTATCAATGAGAGGTATTGAGGTAGATCCAGCAAAAGTAAAAGCAATCCTTGAGATGGAGGCACCCAAAACATTGAAATAATTGAGAGGTCTCCAAGGTAGGCTTTAGTCCATCCAAAGGTTCATAGCACAATTGGCAGATAAACATAATCCATACTCTCACCTACTTCTCAAGGGAGTAGCATACAAATGGGATAACAAGTGTGAAGAAGCCTTCAATAGGATCAAATAATATCTACTTACACCACCCGTCCTAATGCCACCAATCCCAAGAAAACCATTAATTCTCTATGTGTCAGCAACAGCAACAGCCCTTGGTGCTCTCCTAGCTCAACACAATGAAAATGGAACAAAAAAGGCTATACATTATATCAGCAGGACAATGGTTGGGCATGAGTTAAATTATTCATTCATTGAGAAAGCATGTTTAGCAGTAGTGTTTGCTTCACAGAAATTTAGACATTACATGTTGGCACACAAAATAAAACTCATTGCCAAAATTGGCCCTCTCAAGTACTTACTATCAAATCCAATGCTCACTGGTAGAATGGCTAAATAGGTCATGATACTATCAGAGTATGACATTGAATACATAGAGCGGAAAGCAATTAAAGGCCAAGTCATCACAAATCAACTTGTAGAAGCACCAATCTATTCAGAGAATCCTCTCATCTCAGAGCTCCTAGACAAATCTATCTTCAACCTCAACATAGCTGATCACTGGAAACTTTACTTTGATGGCTCATACACGCAACATGGATCAAGAGCCGGTGTCTTCTTTATCACCCCACAAGGGGACTACATACCAAGGTCCTATAAATTGGCATTTCCCTACACCAACAACATTGCGGAATATGAGGCTTTAACCATAGGTCTTAGAATAGTAGTGTAGTGGCACATCATGACCCTCAAAGTATATGGAGACTCCCAACTGATAATAAACAAAGTGAACGGTGAATACCATACTAAGGATGATAAGCTCACTCCATACAAGAAACTAGTGGAGAATCTCAAGGAATCCTTTATCAAGATCACATTTGAGCAGATTCCTAGAGCAAACAATAGAGCAGCAGATGCCATGGAAACAATTGTATCCCTACTGGACATTCCTTGCAACGTTCTAAAACATGAATTCTTGGTAGAACAGCTTCTCGTGCCTACATTCGAGGTACCAGAATCAGAATTTGTGTGTGAAATCGTTGGTCCTGGTGATCCCTGGTACCATGACATTTATACCTACCTACGAATAGGGGTCATACCTGCCAATTTACCTTCAACCTTAAAACAAACTTTTGTCAAAAATGCATCCCAATTCCTCATCCTAGGAAATACCTTATATCATAGAAGCATATAGGGAACCTTACTACATTGTTTAAATGCTAAAGAGGCATTGACCACTTTAACTGAAGAACATAACGACATCTATGGTTCACACTCGAGTGGAATGACCCTAGCCAAGAAACTGCTGAGGATGGGGTATTATTGGCCTACAATGGAAAGAGAGGCAAAATACTATGTCAAAAGGTGTCTACAATGTCAGCAGCATGGGGACCTCATCCATGCTCCAACTCAATAACTTCATCCCATCATCACACCATGGCCCTTTTCACAGTGGCGACTCGATCTCATTGGAAAAATCACTCCCACTTCATCTAATGGCCACATGTTCATCATAACCACCACTAAGTACTTTACCAAGTGGGTGGAAGCCATACCCATGACATATATAACCGGGAAGTAGGTATCAAAATTCATCTTGAACTATCTCATTTTCTGCTATGGTGTCCGGCAAGCCATTATCTCAAATAATGGCACACCATTCAAAAATCAAGATGTTCGCAACTTGTGTGAAAAATTCAAAATCCAACATTGCTTCCCCACCCCATACTATCCCCAGGGCAATGGCCAAGTAGAAGCCACAAATAAAACCATTTTGAAAATCCTCAAGAAAACAGTCAATTACGCAGGTCATGACTGGCATCTATAGCTTAATCTCACCCTATGGGCCTACTGAACCAGCATCTGCACATGCACCAGCACCACCCCCTTCTCCTTGTTCTACAGATCAGAAGCAGTACTCCCCATTGAGATCTAGCTCTCGTCACTAAGAATATCACTACAAAACCTCATCACGGATGAGGAGTACCAAGTATCAAGATTGAATGAGCTGAAACTATTGGATGAGCGATGTATAGATGCTTTAAATCATTTTCAAGTCTATTAGAATAGACTCAAGAGGAGCTATAACAAGAAAATCAGAAGCAGAACATTCCAAGTCAGAGAACTGGTAATAAAGGAGAATCAAAAGAATGTCCCAAATCTAAATAATAAAGAAAAATTTGAACCCAATTGGTTGGGACCATTTGTTATCACAGCAAGCTATAAGTCAGGGGCATATCAGTTATCAACACCTGAAGGGGAACCTCTGCAAGAGCCCATGAATAGCTCTCATCTCAAAAAAAATTATACCTAATCTTTCAAGGTATAGAACCAAAAAATTCAAAAAATGTCTTGAAAATGGTTACCTTACGTAAAAACCGGCAAATGCATCTTGGTGACAACAAAAAATAAAAAAAGGATTAAAATAGTAAAGAGAAAATCATCCTCTAGTGAAAACCATTCGCTGGCTTTTGATTTGAACTGGAATTATTCGACGATCGACGATCGATCCACGACGCTTGCTATCTATCTATTCGTACTATAAGATTCTCATCCCCATTCCACCCACTAACCCGAGTAGTCTATTGCATCACGTTGGGGAATATTCTCACGAAGGATTCGTATATTCTTGGAAGTCCCAAAATGAGAAAATCCAAAACATCAAAACATCAAAAATCCAAAACATCAAAAAATCACCAAAATCCAAAAACATTCAAAACATATCAAAATCCCAAAAAATAGAGTCATCTTGTCGAACTACGGGTCTCTGAGCCTTGAATTTAGGAAAGGTTGATCTTTGATCATCCCCCGAGACACTTAGGTCAATCCTTTAGGAGTTCGTCATAATAAACTGACATTTCATCATGTATATCTTCATCTATAAATTGGTCAAGTCGTAAGTCGAACTACGTGGTCTCTGCGTGTATAATGTAGGAAAGGCTAATCTATTGATCAGCCCTTGAGGCCCCTAGGATATGTCTTTAGGTTAGTATCTTGGTCAAAATCTTAGAAAATCCCAAAACATTGAAAAATCAAAAATCAAAACAGTTGAGAATCTCAAAAAATACCAAAAACAACCTCAAAAACATTGCAAAAACTCCAAAAACATCCAAATATTTGAAAAAATCCATCTGTCTTATCTCACTTTCACTCATAATAAACAATCGTCATCCTCAACCTTTGGTGAAACAATCAGAAACAAGTCTAGCTGGTAAAAAGTGAAAAATCAAAATGCCAAGTCTCAGGTCTAAGTCAGTACGTAAGCAAGTTGGTCAACTCTTTGTGTCGATAGCCCATCATCCAATTGGTCCCATATCAATCATTTGAAAGAACACTTTGGAAAAACAAAATGGCATGCTGCCATCCACTAACATGTCCTAGGATGCATCCTTCCTACAATGGGCATTATCTTTTGGCAATAGTTTTGGTTCTTATCCTTAGAAAAACATTCCCTTTGGTTAGTGGTATTGAAAAACATCAGCTTGTTTATTTACTTTATCTTTGTCTTGTGACTTATCTTATTGTGCTCATTCCAAGGACCTCTCGATGATATCCAAATAGAGGATTTAGAGAAATAGGAATGGGACAAGGATCATTATCTTTTTATCTATTGTGCTTGTTGGACATTCTTGTAAAATAACCTTGGCGAATACTTGCTTTGTTAGATATGTATGGAGGGTGTTTTGGGCAACTTGTTGACTATTGCATTGATAGGTTATACCTTTCCGTGTTTTGGTCCGAGTTGTTTGAAACTTCTAAAGTGCATCCTAGCAAAGTTTCTATATGTCAGGTGTGAACAAGAATACTCCTATTTGTTTGTCAAGTCAAAGTCCATCACACTAGGTACAACGCCATCCTGGTTCTCTATACCTTGATGCATCGTACCACGTGTGTTATCAAACATAAGAAAATTGGCCCTTTGAAAATCCTAACTCCTCAAAAAGTAGTCATCATCATTTGCATATTCATCATCTTATGTCTTGTTGAAATGTCTTCTTCTCTTTCATCCCTTCTTGCTCATCACGCTAACAAGGTACTATGACAGTTAATCATCATCATCATCGTCATCGATCCTGCATCTACAAATCATTAGAATATTGCATAAACATATCATATAGGAAACATATGCATTGCATTTTCATCATCATATAAACATGTTATTATAAGCATTTTTCATAAATAATCACATCCATTTTTCACCACATTACATCCCTTTCTCATCACATTACATCCACTTTTTCCATCACATTACATTCATCACATAAACCATCGCATAACATTCATTTGCATGAAACATTTCATAATCATTTCATATTACCATCTACTGCATAATCAAACATAATAGGTATGAGAGAATTATAGATAATCCATTGCATTATAAGCATACATATTCACATCACATAAACATCATAAAGTCATCTCCCACATTACGTTCATTTTGCATAAAGCATCACCATACCACTTTGCATTAAATGCATCACATACATTACATTATCATTTAACATGTTTAGGATAATATATTTGTTATTCTAAGCATCTTAAAACCATCTCATTTACATCATCAATACATATTATATAAAGCATGACCATTGCATTCACGTTGCATCATACATAAATCATAAAAAACATACATATCATCCATCAGTCATCCATATCATATAGAACACCTCATAAATAACCACATCGCAATCATTTTTGCATTTCATTGCATAAATCATTCCATACAATTATAAGCATAATAGGAACATAAAAATTCATTACATTAAAAGTGTACATCTATCCATAATCATTATATAAGCATGATTCACATATCATTTCGCGTATACACCATAGATCATCTCCATATCATTTTGCATATTACATTTCATATCACATATCATATCATTTGCATCAACTTACATAAATCATCATATAGATTACATCATCATCAAAACTTACATCACCATCCATCCATATTACATATCATAAAAATCCATCTGCATATCATGAATAAAACAACATAATATAAGATCTATTCATAATGCATACATCATCAAAAAGAAATGCATCCATATATACATCGCATCACACCATAACATCATTGCATAGCATATAGAAATAGAACCATCCATAAATGCATAAATAAATGATACACATCACATAATATCAAAATCATCATCTCATATATATATATATATTTCATCATCATCAGGTAACTGTCATAGTACAAAATAATTGGATCACTGTACATGTGTGTCAATGAGTACAAAAAGGCCCAACGGGCTATCAAAAATGAGCCCATATAGCACAAAAAAATAATCATTTTGATCAAAGTGAGGTCTACCCATCCTCTCTATTGCCCTAGCCCCTATCACAATGACCCTCTACTGGTATGTGGCTGGTCCGTTGCAAGTAATCTGAGGCCCACTCTACTCTGGGTACGGCCTGATGATAGTGCATACGATAATAGTCCACCTCCTAGATGACCTCCCTGTAAGAACAAAGGGACACTATGCTATGAGAAGAGGAGGCTGCCATGCTCTCCAACTACTATCTTTGGCCCATCTTTGCGGCCACCTGTATCTCTGCGGCCTGCCTCTGCAAAACAGCCTGGTCTCTCTTGGCCCTGGCTTGATCCCTCTCCCCTGTCAAGGTCTGAACCTAAGCCTATAGTTGTGCAATCAGTGCATCTCAGGGATCTAGTTGCCTTGTTGGCTATGCTTGTGTAGGCAACACGTGAGGCTGATCCTCACCCTCAGCTCGTGGTGGTGCATTTGTCTGGCTAGCACCTACTCTTGGTCCTACATCTAAACATCACCCTACACCAGCTGAACTAGAGCCCCAACTGACTAATCCTACCACACACCATCTCTCTGTCCTCGTCCTCCCCCTCTTCCCCTTGTTCTCCACCGAGCGAAGGGTACTCCTAGAACTGTCAACTGTAGGGGTGGCTGAAACCAATCTCTGTAGGCCTATGTCACACCTGGATCTACGGGTCCCTAATCATATACCCAAGGCTGGGCCACCAACTGTATGAAGTTGTCTACTACCTTAGAAGCAAGAATGTATCACCCCAATGAACCCTATGATATAGTGCTGTCGGCCCATCCAGGGCGGCCAAGGTATGGGCGCCATGTAAGAACCTGGATCTCATCCAGGACCCTCCTTCAGTAAGGAATCTCGTGCTCACCCATGTGTGTAAAGGACACACCACCTCTGTAACGCCACACTAGGGGATCATCAGGCCCCATTAGTACTACAACGACTTGCAGCCAAAGAACAACAATGTGCTCCCACGCCCACACGTGGAGAAGTGTAACACCTGCTCCGACTACTCTATCATCAAGGTAGACGTACTCGTGTAAGTCCCTGTAGAGTGACGCAAGAAGAACAGGCCCCCAAGCAAAACAAATTGGTCTGTCATGAACCATCCGCTCCCAGTAGAGTCCCCAGCTGGGACTAAAATATTGGCCTAGTCAATCTAGGGCAACAAGACCTGAGATGATCGCTGCAACCACTAGACGAAACGGTGATGTGAGCATCCTATGGTGCTCCAGTTCTATTTGACCCTCGCAAAACATAATCTCATCTATGGCGAGGACTGAGTGACAGGCATCCCACCCAGCATCCATATAAAAAATAACTCACCGACCATGAATCGGCAATCTAAGGATGCAACACACATCCTCTAAGGTAACAGTGGCCTCGCCAGTAGGAAGGTGGAAGGACAAGGTCTCACTATGCCATCTCTCAGCAAGTGCTGACATCATCCCAAGGTGGGTTCGCATAGGCACTCTGTATGCAATATACCACAGGCCCATGTCCTACAGCTAATCCTGCTCCTTGTCGCTAAGGTCTCGCAGGTAACTAAAAATCTCCCGCGATCTGTGCTCCTAAGAATAGAGCTCCCTCGCCGTGTCCTACATCAAGAAAGGTCGCCATGTTAAAAATATTGAAAAATTTCCTTCCGAGCATCCAAAAAACCATCCCAGCGTCGCTATCTGTGAAGGCGTCGCAATTTCAAATTTTCAAACTATGACGTTGGAGGGCTAAACTCTGAAAGAACACTGCGGCGGTGTACTTTTCTGCCGAGCAACGCAGTTTGGGAAGATTCTGGTTTAAAAGAGAAACGTCGCGTCGCACTTTAAAATGACCCCACTAGCCATGGCATCAGTGTCAGAGTTTGCAGTTTGTTTCCAAACTCCAAAGATCCACTGTCGTGGTGCATTCTGTGATGGTGAGCCAGTTTGGAACACCAAGCAGTGCAGTTTGTTTTTTGAGTAGCGCTATATAGCACCGCTGCAGAAGAACTAAGTTTAAAAGCATTAAATGAACGCGAAAAATGAAAAACAAAGCTCAAGTAAGGATCACTTACCGGTGCCCCAATGTCGGCTGGTCGCTGATATGTCTGAAATCAATTGGAAATGTGCATCGGGAGCTGTCGTTGCACCATCTCGTCAAAATGTCAGAGCTCAAATCTAAAAATTGCTAAAGGGTTGTGTGTGAAAGCGAACTGAAAGTGACCCCTCATAGCCCTTATAAGCTTGAAAATTAGGGTATTTTGACCCTATTTGGCTATCTTGCTAGGTTTTTGAACTCTTGAACTTGTTTTACATCGTTTTATTGTGTTTAGACACGTTTTTGGCCTCCTAGAGCCTTTTTGGACCTGTCGGGCACCTTGTCCTCTTTTTTTGCGAAATCACCCAAAAATAAAAAATTTCGTCCAATCTCTTGAGGGGGCAGTATAGTAGCATGTTTCCTCTCACTGGGCAGCAGTGGGGCAAGATTTTGAAAATAAAAAATTTTGGCTTTGATCAAGACCGTTTATTCTTTGAACCAACGCAACAAGTGCATTGCTTCAAAGAGGGGAAAAATGTATAGACGTAAAATATACTGATTGACATTGGACATCTGATCCTGACAACTAACATCGTTTCATCTTGAATCATCCTTCGGTCTAACCATTTAATCAAATACCTTTATCTGATTAAATTCATCAATATTCCTCTCTTAATTAAATAAATCGGTTATCTAATTAAGTCATCCTTTCTTGATAATTAAATTAACCATTCTGATCTAATTATCCTATTTAATTAAATAATTAATTTTATTTGATTAAATATATAAATTCTATCTATTAAATTAAATAAATTAAAACCTTATTTAGTTTAATCTAACATCATCTCTTTTAAGTAAATAAATCAAAAGTCATTATTTAATTAATCCTTTTATCACATTCTTCTCATAGTTTATTTAAATAAATCCACAAATTTAAGTCAAATAGGTCACATCATTTAATCCCTTCATTAAATTAATTAACCTTCATTAATTTAATCTATTCTCATGTCCCATCCTCCATCTTTTACCACTTGCACATGAAAATAGATTCATTTGATTTATTAAATCTCTATTTACTTCAACAAGGCATCTTTTAAGGAATATTCCTCAAGTTTGAATTCAAAACCCAAGTGGACTTTGTCCTTCCAACAAGGCATTTACTCCTCTTACAAAGTCCTTTTTCCTTGAGCCAAGTGGCATTCAATGCACTTTCTTTCCCTCTTGCATGTCATTTCAACAAATTCAAAATTCAAATATATGCATTTATTGACACATTCTTCAAAACTTGCACATCCTCCATCCACTCACAAGTTGACAAGCGGCACTTTTCCATTAGCTAATTCTTAGTCCCACATTGCTCCATTGTGGAAATTATTCCATCTTCTCATTCTATAAATAAGAGGCTAAGCTCCTCATTTCATCATCCACAATTTGAGTAAACTTACTATGCTCAAATATTTAGCAATCTTCATCCATATTTTTGGATTTGTAGCTAGGTTATGCAGATTTTTGTCTTGAAGCACTCATCATCCTTCATCAAAGTGGATCACCATCTTCACCACACCATCAAAGCTAGATATGGAGTTGGGAAAGGGCCAATTTTCACATCAAATTGGCACCAATTCCCCCATGGGATCAAGAGTTTGCATTGTCTTCAATATGATTTAGCTTGCTTTCTTGTTCTTTCATCTCATTTTTGCTTTATTTCCTATTTAAAACTTTGCTGATGGATTTCATGGGGAATCCTTGTTCTTACTTGCATATGATCTCCTAATGTGTTCTTTTGTTGTGTTGTGTAGGTATTTGGAATTGGGTTCGACATTTTGGCACTAGAAGAAGGGAAATCTCACATTCTAATCATGTTTTTTGCCAAAATTTTGCATTTTTCTTTGTCTACAGGAAAACTCCACCGTTGGAAGCTCAACGTCGCTATTCAGCACCATTGGTTCTCTAGCATCGTTATATGGAACCATTGACAATTGAAACTACGACGCCTTAGTCTTCCCGCCCAAATATTTGAATTCCAAATTGCGCTGTTGAACCTGTTTGACCCATGAGAATCTTTCAAAAACCCAAGCTGCACCGTTGGACAAAAGTGTGACGCATTCATGCTCAATGGCCTAACTAATTAAATAAATCAATTATCTAATTATGTCATCCTTTCTTGATTAATCCAAATTTAAGTCAAATAGGTCACATCATTTAATCCCTCTATTAAATTAATTAACCTTGATTAATTTAATCTCTTCTCATGGCCCATCCTCCATCTTTTACCACTTGCACCTGAAAATAGAGTTATTTGATTTATTGAATCTCTATTTTCTTCAACAAGGCATCTTTTA